>JARHVA010000012.1:11665000-11765000 GCA_037957365.1 Torreya grandis | reverse complement strand
CTGGCTCATCTGGGATCAAGTTTGGAAGGCTACGAATGACTAATAATCAATGAAAATATGCATATGAGGTTCATGAGAGCAATCAAAAGGGGCCTATGGGTTAGGTGTCATTAGCCACACTAAAGTTACCATTTTTTGCATTTTATATGACTACATTTGCCTGCCCCCTTTATTTTAGTGATGCAACAAAGTGAAATACTAAGATAAAATAAAAATAAAAAATGTACCTGAACTTACCTAAAAGGGTAAATCTCATGAAGCAGTTGTGATACTGAGTGTGCATAGAGAGAGCATGTTGTGAAGTGTGAATCTGTAAGAGAAAACAAAGAGTAGATCAATTATTACTAGATATGCTATATCTAAAATAATAATTTACAAATTTAGGTAAGAGAGGGAGGATGAGAAAGGAATGAATACACCTCATCAAGTACACAAACTAATACAAAACCTATTGTGATGCTGGATGATGTTGACTAATGCTAGGTATGTGTTGTACCAAGAGTAATATTGTAAATGGAGTTGAGTGCTCAATTCTCTAAGAGTGGCTCAAGAATACAAAGGGTGGCCCTTTGGTTCCATCATCACCTACTAAGTAAATCTAGGTGGTCATATGTGTGTTGATTGATGATTGGACTATGCTTCCAATCCCTCTAAATAGGTGGCTCAAGAATAGAAAGGCTAGCTAGTCTTGTGGCTCCATCATTACCCCATGAAGTAAATCTAAGAACTGATACCAGTATAAAATGTGTATCATATGAGATGGCTCCTAAATCCCATGAATTGACTATTATCTGACAATATTAGCATGGATAGTTGAATGTATGCTGGAAAATAGGCCACTCTTGGCCACTCCAAAAGATAGAGATTTAGCTTATATGAAAGCCATTCTGAAATTGGTACACTAGGATTATATAAAAGCTACTCTAAAATGTGGAGGTTAGTCTTGTATGAAATCCACTTCAAAATTATGCCAACCACCTATAGATGGAATAAGGCATGCAAATGTTGAGAATGCATGGGTATTGTTGAACTTGGAAAGAAAAGAAAACAAATGTGTCACATACATTACCCCCAATCACTTGTCTGAAACATGGATTTTGATCTATAAGTTATACCAACTACCATATCTAAAGCTAGAAGTGAGAGCCATCATGTCATGGATGATGCCCCCATATCTGTATTCTCTAAGTGAAAGTGTACTAAAAACTAATAATTCTAAAATAGTTTAGAAGTGCAAAACTGTAGCTAAACCTAATTTTCTACCTACTTTTAGAAAATCTAGTTTTTTTACTATTTGGACAAGAGTACTAAAAATGGGTAGTAGTGGCATTGGTGTTGCAGTCCAATCTTAGTGTTGTTGTCTTAGGTCAAATCTGGGAACTATTCTATCATTTTCACTATATGTCTAGTCTATTTTGACTAGTTTGATTTCTAGTTGTTGATTTGGGTGTTTTGAATGTTATTTATTGACCATTAGGAGCTCTAATCTCTGTGACAAAACCCCTATTTTTCCCCCTCTTTTGAAGGTAGGAATGAAGACCCTATAATGACTGCCCTCAAAAAAATATCCCTACAAGTGTGTTATTCTACAAATATATATGATATAGAAATTATAATCGATAAAATATCTCAAGATATAGCATAGTTTATAATGATAGATTATTATATCAATAGGGGTATGCCTAGATAGATATAAAAATGTAAAAACATTATCAATGTACTAAATTGGAATAGGAAGTTTGGTTAGTTGTTAGTTTTTATGGAGGGATGGAGTATGATGTCCATCATGGCATCTAAGAAAGCAAGATAATGCATGATGTGGATCATGGCATTGCAAACAATAAAAAAAAGGTAATCAATCAATAAGCACACAAGGCAAGAAGTAAGAAGCATACAAGGGTGGCCAAGGGGCCAAGAAAACAAGGGACATAGGCACATGTCACTCAAACTTGAAATCAAGCATACAAAGCATGTTCAAATGCCACATACACATACAATTGAAACAATCAAGGGTTATGTGAAAGCCACAATCACATAAAATATTACAAGCAAAGGACATTGGAAAATGTCTTATGAAACACACATGAATAGAAGTAAATGACGTTGGCAAATGTCTTAAAGCACATACAGGAGACAAAGCAGAAATTAAGGAATGCAAACAATCTAACTACGCTAAGCAAGAAATTAAAGCATGTAATAAATAGAAATACAATCATATCTAACTGATCAAAATAAGAGGAAAAGTATGCAAGACATGTTAGTACAAGACTAGGTATATGATAGGAAATACACAAGTGATACATATTAGTGAGATGTCGATATAGTAATCTATGTAAGCTAGTAAGTAATGTACATCAACATGATAACTAGAGTGTGTGGTGTAGGAATGATATAATCTAGATGGTGTAGTCATGTAGAGGATTCCCCCAATGTGTATGTACATCGATGTGTGTCTCAAATGTAGAAATAGGATGCCCCCTCAATAGGTGGAGTAAAGCACTCAAGGATCTGGATGTTACTACACACACTCAAAGAAGATCAAGTGAAGCATGGTAATGTAGATAAATCGCCAAACAATATCATAGAACAACAAATGTAAGTCTAGCATGATAGTACAAATGTAAATAATGGATGATGCATACAATTGAAATATTTTTGGTGTTTTTTTTAAATTATTTGAATGTTTTTATAATCTTGATATATTTGAATGTTTTTGTGTTTTTGATATGTTGTATTGTTTTTATATTTTTGAAATGTTATATTGTTTTTGGATTTTTGAGAATTTGAGATATGTACAATCAATCACAAGAAGACTATGTACAAGAATTTGAAAGAACTATGTACAAGTAAATATAATAAAACTATGTATAAACATTGGGAAAAAAGGCTATTTACAAGCATATGAATAAATCATTATGTACATGATGACATAAAAGACTAGGCTAGAGGGGGTAAAGGGTCCAAGGATGGATCTCATTGGGGATGGAGATGGAGGAAGGGATCATGACCATCATCAAATGCCTCAATCTCATCATCATATGATATAAAAGTTGTGTATGGTGTCATCTTGCCAAAGGTGAACTAAAGGTTATTCTAGTGGTGGAGATGTTGATTCCCCTCTAGGCCATTTAGCTCTGGTAGTAGATTTCTTCAATGAAAGTGGAGAAACTAGTGTTGGTAGAGTTGTAATATAAATAATTACCTAAACATGTAGTTTATCCAATCTCTATTTTGAAGTTGTACATGAGTTTATATCATGAATTGTGATCCTATGAAAAAGATAAAATGGGTGACCATCCTATTGTGATAATCTGTTAATAGATCTATGTCACACTATAGGTAATGTGATTAATCCATGATCAAGTAATATTTTTAGAATAATCTAAGGTTGATTTTATGTGGTACCTACCTAAATCTAAATGACTAGCTCTATATCCATAGAGGTAACCATGTGAACTGTATGTGCCAAGTGATCTTTGTATCCTGAGAGTGTAGTAAGAGATGTTAAGAGTGATGTAAGATGTATAATGAGAGATCTAGAGCCATATAAATATTTCTATAGGCCTATTGGTGTAAATCTCAATCCACACAAATATTAATCTATGATTTTAGGTGTTCTATCATCATCTGAAGAATCTTGGGAATTTATATCAGCATCATGTACATATGGTACCTTAAAGTTTACCACAAGGAGTAACTGTGATATGGGAGTCTCATCAATTATAGTAATATAAGACAATGGTGTTTTGAGAGTGTCTATAATTGATGGAGTAACTATATCTATATAATCAACTAGTATTGCTATAAATACTATTAATTAATGTATAATTGTAACAGGTGTAAGAATCATGACAGATGGAGTAGCTGGAATGGTTGAAGTTGTTGTGATTGGATGAATATCTGAAGCTGAAGACACAACTATAAGTGAAAGATTATAAGAAGTGCTAGCCCCTCCAACCTCATATATATGTATTTGATCAAGGTAAATGTAATGATGTGGTGGTTAAACTATGATATGAGGTTTTCCATCTGGAAAAATAATTGAAGATGACTTTTTAGTTCGACAATATCTGAATGGTTGGTTGTCTGTTGGACATGTGTATCGGTATCCTTCATGGATAAATTTAACACATCGATGAAGAGTAGAATGAAATACCCCCATATATTGTATCCAGGGTCATCTGAGTAAAATATTATAATGAAGAGGACTTGGCATGACCTAGAACTATGTAAAGAGAGTTTTAGGTCCTACCATGATATCCAAAGACATAGTCTCCAATGTCTATCATGGTATATCATCAAACCCTCTAAAGTTCTTATATTATTTTTGCATGGATTCTATATCCATGCTCATGTTTTGTAAGAATGTAATATTACATATATTAATTCTGGAACCACTATCAATTAGAACTCTCTTAACTGCACTAGTTTTGAATTGAGCTTGTATGAATAGTGGTAAATTTTGATTAATAACTGTCTGAGATGGCATGTCATCATGATCAAAAGTAATATAGTCTTATATAGTTTTTAGCATGTTGAACACTGATGAAAAATAAGAAGGATTTGAATAAATGGGCATAAAAGTCTGAGTAAGTCCTTGATAGAGAATGTCCTTAAACACATTGGCTTTCTGAAGCAATTATAACATGGAAATCTTAGTTGGTGTGTTTCTCAACTGATCAAAAATACCATATGCTTTATGTGGATCTTCCTATGATAGTGGGTTGGGCCTAGTATGGGAAGGAATGGGAGGGTGGTGGGGCTCCTAATTAGGTGTAGGCATGGTGGCACATTAAGTACTAGCTCTAACTACATTATCTACTATTTGTATAGAGCTAGTAGTAACTATGGGAGTAGGGTGGAGATAATCGATAGGTCAATGTGGTGGAGGGACAAAGGATGTCAATTGGGCTCTTTGACAATAGGTAATAACCTAGGGAAGGGTAAAATGGACCATGCAACATGACTCGGCACCAAATAAAAGCTCCAAGGGAGGTGATGCAAAATATATCTTAACATGTTTAATAATAACTTTCTTAACATCATCCTATATAATAAAAAATAATCATGAAATGTAAAGAATGAAGCTTTGTACTAACATATGATATACTTCATCATTCATGTACATAATAGGACCAAGTATGGTCCCCTTATTATTTGCAATAAATGTAAGAAAAATTTGTAAATAAGTGAGATCCATTTTGCCATCTGATTGTAGATGTAAGGTGATACCTCAAGAAGCAATGGGACCTAGTATAGGCAACTAGGGTTTGAAAGATAATTATTTGAATAATTTACTATGAAAATCTGAGATTGAAAGAGAATTTTTGAGTTAGATATGCAAGTAAAAAATTATAAATTTAATGGAAAATTAGTGATTTAATAAGACCTAGTATATGCAACTAGGGTTTGGAAAAATAAATATTTTTGAGAATTACTATCGAATTTTGAAATTTAAATGGATTTTTTTATTTAAATATGCTAGTGAAAATTCAAAAAATGATTGGAAAATTACTAGGAAAATACTAGGACTAGGTATGGACAACTAGGGTTTGAAATAAAATTATTTTAAAACTACTACAAAATTTTAAAATTTAATGCTAATTTTTTATTATATTATGCAGGTAAAAAAATAAAAAGAAAAAAGAAAAATTTAGTAAGAAATTTACCCTAGGGTTTTTATGTGCAAACGAAGTAATTTGGGTTCACCAAATGATTTTAAATTTTTTGGAATATTGGTGTATTATTCCTTATTTATTTAAAGTGTCTAAGTAATAAAAAAAGTAAATAAATATGCAATTAAATTAGATTGAAAATTTGACCTTTCTTAAAATAGTAATAAGAGGGAGAAAATAATACTTAACTATAAATTGCTTGATATGGCTAAGACAGGGTCTGATATTCACTTTGTAGGACTAGGACACTATCACAAACTAAGATCTGGCCTTTGTTTTATAATTGGATAGGAGTGGCACCGACACTATAGTCCACATCTTTTTTTTTTGTCCTAAGGATATGAGCTTTTTGGTTTTTTTTCACCAAGTCTATATGACCCTATTCATGAAGTTTTGGCAGTTGGAAGTCTATAGAGCTCCCTATAGAATAGATTCTTTCTTCAAACCCTATACTCCATTTTGCTTTGACCAATTTTGAGAAATATGGGGGGTTTAGTGTGTGTAAGATTCACTGAATGTGTATTCACACCCCTTATGTAGGCATATTGCCTACATACCAATACTTTGAAGAGGGATCAAGCCATATGTAGTTCTCTCACTTGATGTGCTTTATGCAATTGAGTGTATGAATATGCAAAATTCTAAACTAGATGTGCTTGAGGTGGTTAGGGACTAGTGTAAGTATTTTAATAAGCTTATAAATGTATTGGTTGGATGTATACAAAGAATAGGCAAGTTTATTTGAGTAGTATTACTTGTATTCTTGCTTGCTTAGTGATATTTGCCAACCCTTTCCAAATGATATTTAAATGGGCTTTTATAGGGATCTATTGGTCATGGGTTGAATGATCTTGCATTAGGTCAACAAGGATAAGGATAGATAACTAGAAGGAATTGATTATTAGGACTAAAATTTCACTTGGACAAGAGTGCCAAAATTGGATAGGAGTGGCATCAGCACTATAGTCCAAGTGTGGTGCTACTATCCTAAGCAGACGGGACCTTGGAGGATGGATTAGTCATGGAAAAAAGGGTCTGGCTCAGTTGGGATCAAGTTTGGAAGGCTATGAATGACTGGAAATCAATGAAAAGATGCCTATGAGAGTCATGAGAGTAAGTAAGAGGGACCTATGGGTTGGGTGTCATTAGTCACACTCAAGTTACCAATTTTTTCATTTTATATGACTAAAACCCCAAATAATACCACATAATTTCTTATTAGCTCATTATTAATGTTTTATTTTAACCAATGAGCTAAATGGGAAGAGATCTCATAAAGTCTTAACCAAGAAATAATAGTTGGCTCAAGTTGTAGGTTCACATGGAGCAATATAAAATAAAACCAATAATAAGGTTTCCAAGTCAATCAAATAAAAATATCATAGAGGAAATAAACCCTAGTAAAACCTTCAAAATAATAAACTATATGAATAAATACCACAATGAAATAGAGTCCAAAAACCCATAACTACATGAGAAGAAAATATTGGCATATGACATGTAATCACATGCTTAATTAATAATTAATCTTATGTATAGTAGATTAAAAGACCCCTAATGGAGTAAAAACATCTTAAACACCAAACTTGATACCTAACCACCTATCATAGTAATGGGTAATTATAAATATTAGCCATTTGGATAAAAGTATATTTTGGTCCTCTTGAAAATAACTAATTGTGTGAAAATATATGCATTGTCTATTGGCCCAAATTTTATACAATTTCTTATATTTTTACTTCTAATCACCTTATAAGATATATTCTAATATATTTCAAGACACAGTTTCAACATATTTAATATGCATTTGTGGGTCTCATTCAACCTAAAATTGTAAGAGAAATATATTAGTGATTTGAATCACCACATCTATGTGTGTGTGAAATACTATAAGACTATATGTCTTTTCTCAATTTTATGGGACCTCGCTCTTATCAAATTTTGTTCTCAATCTAGATAAGGAAAATACAAAGGCTAAATGGTCACATGAAACAAGAAGAAAGTGCACACCACCAAAGAGTTGTAGCAAATCAAAATCACAAAAGAGAATTACATGAGACAAATAAAAATAGAGAAAGCCAAAATATTCATTAAATTTGGATTATGAATACAAAGGGAGAGAGTTACATATATATGTGGGAGAGAGAGTGAAACCCCACATTCTAGTGAATGTGAGACTAATCTTTCCAAATGGCCTCTAAGACCCTAAGCAAGTATAATGAACCGTGTAGATAAAACCTATAGGATAAAAGTCTACACCAATACCCCCATTTAAGTGTAGCTTAGGTGGGTTAGATAATTGGGTCCTGACAATGAGGCCTGATGAGGTACCCAAGTACATATCAATATCTCATAAAGTAGAGAAATAAGAAAACCCATAAGACAAACTTCCCCCAAAAAGAGAGACATAGAAAAAGTGAAGAGGTTATAAGCTCCCCCATGATGATAATTTTATTGTTGATGTATACTACACCCCAAGAAAAGCTCGTAGATGAATAAAATTTCTCTCAGTAAAGGGTTTGGTAAATATATCTACAACATGCTCTAAAGAATGGAAAAATCTTGAGTCGATGACCTAACCATGAATAAGCTCCCAGATAAAATGCATGTGAATCTCAATGTGTTTGGTCCACTAGTGTTGAACTGGATTCTTGCATATATTTATGGTACTCTAGTTATCACAATAGATGATGGTGGGTTATCTAAAAAGAAAGCTAAACTCAGATAGAGTCCCTTAAAGCCAAATAGACTTAGTAGATGTATTAATAGCTCCCATGTACTCTACCTCTATGGATGACATAGAAATAACATTTTTCTTCTTCCTAGACTAATGAATGGGACCAAACCTAAATAAAAGTTGTAACCTGAAGGGGTCTTATGATTTTGAGTACCATCATCCCAATCTCAATCTATAAAACCAACCAAATCAACCTCTATGCCAAATTTGTACTAAATCCTAAATTTATAAGACCATTGAATGTAGTGCAAGATCCTCTTAACTAATTTCTATTACATCTCATGGGGTTCTTGCATGAATCTAGAGACAAGTCCCATTGCATATGAAACATCAGGCTTAGTATGAGTAAAATAAATGAGGCTACCAAAAAATTGTTGATACTGAGTGGCATTAACCAAAGGTGTATAACAATCAGCCTCAAGTTTGACTCCTGATAGAAAGGGAGTTGGAGATGGCTTACAATTATCCATGTGAAACCAAGCCAAAATATCAAAATCATACTTGGGATGTGCAAGTGAAATCCCTAAATTGAATTAAAAAATCTTGATTCTAAGGAAGTAATTTAGAAGACCCAAGTTTGTCATGTCAAATATGTCCTATAAATCTATCTTCATTGATTCAATATTTGATGAGGAACTCTCAGTGATTAACATATCATCAACATAAAGGATCAATATTAGTAAAGAATCATCCTACTACAAAAAATATACATTGGGGTCCAAATGGCACTTGGTGAAACATAAATTAAAGAGGGAGGAATCAATCTTGGCATACCAATCCTAAGGGGCTTGTTTGAGGCCATAGATGGATTTCCTAAGTCTGAAAACTAAGGATGAATAATTAACAAACCCAAGTGGTTGCTCCATGTATATCTCCTCCTCAAGGTTTCCTTGAAGAAAGGCACTCTTCATATCCATCTGGCATACATCCCAACCATGTGTTGCAGCTATAGATAGTGTGAGTCAAATCAAAGTCATCACTACAATAGGTATAAAGGTCTTGGAGTAGTCAATGTTGGCTACCTGTGAAAACCCTTTGGTGACCAATCATGCCTTATACTTATCAACCAACCCATTTTCTATAAACTTGGTCTGATATATCCACCTACATCGAACCATCTTCCTTCCCTTAGGAAGTGAAGTTAAATCCTAAGTGTGATTTTTGATCAAGGAATAATATTCTTCCTACATAACACTATCCCACTTAGGTATGCCTAAAGCCTCTTGAAATGTCTTTGGATCCAAAACTAAAGCTGATAAATTATGTGGACAACTCTAATAATTTTATTGAGTATGTTTGTCATCTACTAGATCCCCTACCCAAGTGCCTACACTCTTAAGTGTTTACCTATACCAAAGGTTCCTAGATGTGGGTGAGTCAGGTGATAACTTCTCATCCTCTAAAACATGACTAGAGGTGGATGTAGAAGACTCCCCATCACTACCCTTGTTATTAGTACTAGAAGAAGAAGACCTTGGCTCAGGAACCTACTCTAGATGATCCAAGTTAAAAGAAAAATCATCAAGTCTAAGTGAATCCAATGAATGATAAGAAGTGTCAAGTGTTGAGTCTATGGGAATATCCTAAAAGTGAACACTTATCTTTATGAAAAACTTATGTGTGGTTGGATGTATAAAGTGGCACACCTTCACACCATGTAGATAACCTACAAAGATGCAAGGCTTAGACTAAGGTTTCATAGTTTTGTGTATCTTCTTTGGTAAATAAGCCATGGATGGAGATCCAAAAATCCTAAGGTGTTCAACATCAGGTTTCCTTCCATGCCAAACTTTAAAGGGTGTTATGCCTTTCAAAGCTTTATGAGGAACCTTATTCTAAATATATAAAGTATAATTAATGGCTTTGGCCCAATACTAAGGTGCCCAGGACTTAAAGTGAATTATAAAACTAGCCATCTCTTTCAATTACATGTTATTGCATTCTACAAATTCATTATGTGAAGGATAGTAACTATCCACTATAAATCAATCTCCTATGTGGTACAAAACTGCTTTAATCTATTATTAACATATTCACCTCCATTTTCAGTTCAAAGAACCTTGATGGATTTCTCATATTATTTCTCAACAAGTTTTTTGAAGTCTTGAAAATCTTAAAACACTTTAGACTATTTCTTAAGAAATTAGACACATGTATATCTCAATAAATAATCAATGAAAGTGAGAATGTACTTAGCCCTTATTAAATATAGACTAGGAAAAGACCTAGATACATCACTGTGTACTAAATCCAATTCTTGTAAATCCATCCAAGCTTTGCCTTTGTCAAATTTTTATTTAGGGTGCTTTCCAAGAGATTACCCTTCACAAATTCCCTTAGAAAATTAGACTTGAGCCAAGCCTATAATCATGTCATTGTTTCTAAATTATTCAAGGTAGCAGTAATTAAAGTGACCAAACTACTCATGTCATAATTTGTTAAGTCCATCTAAATGAGTCAGTAATGTTGTCAAAGAAGAATCAAGTGCAAAATGTGAGAAGGTGTATAACCTAGGTTGGTGATCTATCCTACCCACTACCATTGTAGTATCACTATGCAACTCCCTGATGATAATTGAATCTAGTAAAAACTTAACCCTCATATCTTTGCTTATATGAGTGATTTGATACACTGATAGGAGATTATTTGAAAGGTAAGGGATACTTAGAACATTATTGAATTTTATTGTAGACACTATAAAATTACACATGATAGTTCTAGTTGTTAAAATGCCTTAGGACCCTTATTAGACCCTAAGTTTAGTTAATCACCTAGTTAGCTAACTCATCAACTTAATAACTTAACATTTAACCAAACCTTTTAACCTCTTTCTTTGACCCCTTTAACTTTAAATACTTAACCATCGATGGTCATCCTAACCATCGATGGTTACCCTAATCATTGATGGTTAGGTCTCCTCACCTCCTCAACTTCCTAACACATCAACCAGTTGTGTGAGAGATAATGATGCATAATTTAATATGTTTACCTTAAGTGGTGCTAATGAACTTCCAAGCATCATTATCAGAAACATTACCCTCTAGGTAACCTTTCATCCTCCATCTATCTTTGCCTATAAAAGGAGGGGAGTGGGAGGTGAAATGGATCCATGTTCAAGCTATCAAATCTTCTTGCATACAAGTATTCAAGCTCTCTAGCAACCAGTCTTCCTTTAGTAACTCAACATCAGCAAAAGAGACTCAAACCTCTACTAAATTTTCTTTTGAGGCCAAAATATTATTACTCTTGCTTTAGCCTTCAATCATCAATCAACTAACAAGTTACAGGTATATTAGTACTTTAGCATTATTATTTTAGATTTCTGACCTCCTTGACCTGATTAGACCGATTTTCACCTTGTTTGCTCCCCACCAAATCCTCAATAGAACCTTCATCTAACCATCTACCTATTATACAATTCCTTTTAGTGACATTCAAAAATACATAGGCAACCACCAATGATCACCTCCAACCACCGATGGTCACCCCTAAACACTAATGGTTACCCAACTATCGATAGTCAACTTAACTATCGATAGTTCACCTAACCATCGATGGTCACTATGGTAGAGAATAATAGAAAGTTATTTTTAGCCCCTTACCTTTAACCAAACCAAACTTTCTATGTTCCTACCTATTCATAGACCCTTTTCTAATTTTATTAACCTGAGTCCATCTACCTTGGCATAAGTATTGACCAGCTTTTGCTAGATTTAGTCATTTTCCTTAACAAGCATTCTACTTTATTTTTGTATTTCATTTCATTTACTTTATGCAAGTACTTTAATTTATCATTTCCAAGTTGATTTTTATCAACCATGGATTGACAGTCTCCTAAAAAGTGTATGCTTCTTAGATCTAGCTCATGCTAGGCATTCCACTTAACTATCTTGTTAATGATCCCCTTTTGTTAGTGCTTTCTTATTTTCAATTTATTACTTCCTAGCCAAATATTATTTCTCCATCATCATCTATGTTACGTGTGCATCACCAACCTATTTCTACCATACCCTTATTACTAGTTTCTTATCTTCTTCTAAAATTAAGATATGAGTGGAAATTAAAAGAAATATTTTGGCACGCCCAATGGGACCCTAGCATCATCTAGGTGCCCTTTCTTTCTTCATTTATTATATTCTTATCAAATTAAATATGAAATTTCTTTTGGCATAAAATAGACCCATTGCATTACATTGATTGCTTGCTTGTTTTATTTCATCTATTTAACTAAAATCAAAGTAATTGATCATAGTTTTCACTCTTGTTATCACACATTTATCCAAACCACATAATCAATCAACACATCAAAAAAAATTTGAGACAAGGCTCAATTAAGATTTCATCATCTAGCGGTCAACCTTACCCTTTCTCGATAATCCTACTTAGAGGTCATTACCAAGGGGATAACTAACTTAGCTCTCTAGTTGAGTATAAACTCTTAAATTCATTATATCTTAGATAAACACTTGACACCTTTATTGTTTTGGTTTTTGAAGTGAGGGGGTAGGCCCCAATACCAAGCCATGAACTGAAGTTCAATACAAATTTTCTCTTGAACACCTAAACACAACCTAAAACTAACCTTAGATTGCATCTTTAGTACCTGATCTACAAGCCAAATTTCTTCTTCACACTTTCTAAGGCATAAGCCAACAACAATCTAAAAATAATCTTAAATTTTAAACGCACTTATAGTGTATGTTTGGATTATCTTGAGATTCTTTTCTTTTTATGTGGTTTTTATTTACAGTGTGAGTTTTCATCATCTATTTTCTATTCCTCTCATGGTCTTTACTAGATATCAATTAAGGAATCAAATCAACCAGGAACCTACCTTCCACCATCTTGCCTCCATTACCTTATTCAATGGAAATCCTCCCTATAATCTTCCCCAGATATCCTAGATTTTCTAAAATATTGTAAGATAACCCTTTTGTCTTAGATCATTACCTTGCATCATGATCCACTCATGCTCCCAACCTCACCTGCAATCAACCCAACCTTACTTATAACTAATCAAACTTCAACTTCAACCAACAAACAAACTATCAACTACTACTTGAACTAGTTACAATGTTAATAGACTGAATAACTAAAATAGAATCATCTATTTCTAGTACCTATGACCAATCAAGCTTCACCTAAAACCAATAAAATATCAAATACAACTAACCAACAGCCTCCACAGAGAAGAAAGTGATCAATTGATACAATATCAAGACATTATAACTAAGGAGGAAACCTTTTGGAGACAAAGATCTAGGGTGCAATGGTTGAAAGAAGGGGATAAAAATACTAAGTTTTTCCATCTCTCCACTTTGAAACACAGAGCGAAAACTCATATTCATCACTTGAAAAAAGGAGATCAGAAGATAATAGAGCAAAAGGAAATAATGGAGGAAATGATCTCATTTTTCTCTTCCCTGATGAAGGCTGATAGAAACATCAACTTGCAAAGCCAGGCTGATATCCTACGAGTGATTCCTCCACTGATCTCAAAGGAGCAGAATAATATGTTATGTTCTATCCCTAAGGAGGAGGAAATCTTCAAGGCTGTTAATTCTTTAGGAGGAGAAAAAGCACCTGGACCAGATGGATTCCCCATGTTTTTCTTTCAAAAGCTCTGGAAAATTATAGGGAAGGATGTCAGCAATGCGGTGAAGGAGTTTTTTGGAGCAAAACAGATGCTGAAGGAAATTAATGCCACTTTTTTGTGCCTTATTCCTAAGAAGGCTGGAGCTGAATGCCCTGATCAGTTCAGACCGATTAGTTTGTGCAACTCATTCTATAAGATAATTTCCAAAGTTCTTACGACAAGACTAATTCAAGTGATCCCTTCGTTAATTGCCAATCAGCAAAATGGATTCATTCCAAGTAGACAAATCCTCAACTCTGTTATAACGGCACATGAGAATATTCAGTCACTGTCCAGCTCAAACACAGAGGGGTTCCTAATGAAAGTGGATATAGCTAAAGCATATGACAGGGTGGATTGGCTATTCCTTTTAAATAGCCTTATTGCCTTTGGCTTTGAACAAAGAGTGGTTGAAATTATCAAACAGCTGATATCTACAACTTCTATAGTTGTGTTGGTAAACGGAAGTTCATCTCATTTTTTCAATCCATCTAGGGGATTAAGACAGGGGGATCCGATTTCCCCTATTCTGTTCATTATCATGGCTGATAGTATGGGGTGATACATAGGGGACTTAGTTTGTAAAGGATCATTTAAAGGTCTGAAACCCTCTTCGCATCCTTTAATTTGCTCCCACGGTCAATTTGTGGACGATACTATTTTCATGGGATAGTCTGAAGTTTCAGAAGCAAGAATTCTAAAGGAAGCTATAAATCGGTATTCCTCCGCCTCAGGACAGCTGATTAACTGGAACAAAAGTGTTATATTCTTTACGAATACCCCAGTTTACAGACAAAATAAAATAGCAAGGATCCTTGAATGCTCCATAGGTGCTTTTCCCTCTACTTACCTTGGTCTCCCTTTAGGGTCGAAAGTTCCTGAAGCTTTCTGGGAAGGTCTTATTAACAAATTCAGTAAGAAATTAGTAGGATGGAAAGGCAGTCTTCTAAGCCAAGGTGGAAAGCTTATACTACTCAAAGCAAGTCTTCAAAGCATACCTACGTATGCTTTAAGTCTTTTCAAAATCCATACTAAATTTGCGGAAGCTATTGAAAAAATTCAAAGAAACTTTCTTTGGTCAGGTACTGAGGAGAAAAGGAGAATGCCTCTTATAGCATGGGATAACATATGTAAACCTGTCAGGGAAGGTGGACTCGGTATAAGGAAAATTAGAAGTATGAACACAGCCCTCTTAGCTAAACAAGGGTGGAGGGTTTATCAGGAAAAAAAGAATGGAGTAAAATATGGAAGCACAAGTACTTATTCAAGGCTAAGTCACTCCCTGAATTCTTTTCTACTCTGGACATTTCTCATCCTTCTGCCATATGGGGGGCAGTCCAGGGAACAAAACATATTCTAGAAGAAGGAAGTTCATGGAAAGTTGGCAATGGTAAAAAGGTGAAGTTTTGGGAAGATATTTGGTTAAAAGGAAAACCTTTACAAGAAGAAATCCAAGATAAAGATGTTATAGAAAGATGCAAGCAAAGAGTGGGAATTATGGTTTATCATTATTGGTAGAACAACTCTTGGGTTAACATAATTGACTATGATCAAGATCTCAAGGAAATTCAATTATCCCTAAATGCTATATCTTTATATCCTAACCTTGAAGATAAAATTGTTTGGCATAAAGAGCCAAGCGGACAGTTTAAAGTCTCTTCCATTTTCACCTCTAAGGGAAATGGCAGCAATCCGTTTTGGACAAGAGCCTGGATTAAGGGGCTCATCCCTAAAATCAAATTTTTTTTCTGGACCCTTCTCCAAAACAAAATATTGACTTTGGATAATTTACAGAAATGCGGAATTAATATTGCCAACAGGTGTATTCTATGTAAAAAAGACCTTGAAGATAGAGATCATCTGTTTGTGAATTGTTCCTTCACTCAGCTAGTTTGGAAGGAGATTCTCAATTTGCGGGGTATTACATGGACTCACCACAAAAATGTGGAATTATCTTTCAAAAGTTGGTATTGCCCCTCAAAGAATCCTGAAGTTCTTTTTTTATGGAAACTTACTCTTCCCCATATTTGGTGGGGAATATGGAAGGAAAGAAATAACCGAATCTTTAGAAATAAAGAACTTCCTGGATGGGTGGTAGGACAGAACATCATAAGAGCTTTAAAGCAGAATTTATTATCACAAAAGAATCCAAGCTCAACTCTTCAAGTGGATAATCCCTTGAGGACGGATAATTCTATTGGTAAACCTAATAATCCCAGAGTAGGAGTTACTTGGAATGTTCCCCCTCAAGGATGGATTAAAGGAAACTTTGATGGTGTGGCCAAAGGGAACTCGGGGAATGCAGGGTGTGGTGGAGTGCTGAGAAACCATATGGGAAAGGTTATTGATGCTTTAGCTATCCCTATTGGAAAATTGAATTGTCACATTGCCGAAGCTACTGCTGCCCTTCAGACTCTCAAAATTGTTGTGGATTCGGGATATCCCAAATTGTGGCTTGAAGGGGACTCCTTGAATATTATAAATATTATTAACAATATAAATATTGTGTCTTGGACCATAGAGAATAAGGTAATGGAGATGAAAACTTTAATTAAAAAATTTGAAGAAGTGATCATAACCCACACCTATCGTGAAGCCAATGGTGTTGCAGATTGGCTAGCTAATTGTGCAGTCCGGACTGGTCAAACAGTGAGGTGGCATGAAACATTAGTAAAGAATGTGGATTTGAGGGCGATCATTCTTCATGATGCAACGCATGCAAAGGAAGGAAAGATCGAAGTGTATAAGAAATAATATTAGTAGAGTGGCAGTGCGAGGAAAGGACAACAATCATTAAAGAGTAAGGCCCTCAAGAGAGAGAAGAAGATCCTGAATAAGCACAATCAAAGCAGATTTTCTTATCAACTCGACAACAGATGGGATTATTGCAATGACCTTAGCAATTGGGGTTATAAGAAAATGAATATGGCAAGTGAAAGGAAGGGAGAACCTCGGAAACAGGAACCCAAGAGTTGTGATGAATGGAAAGAAAAACATGAAGTCTGGAGAATTTTGCAGAAAGGAAAAGTTGTGAGCTACTTGGAAAGACTTCATGGATCGAAACCGCATATCACTATTGCTTTTTTCAAAAATTGGAAGGATGAAAGGGTCACCCTGCATGGTGTCACAGTGAACTTAACAGAGGATTTTATAGCTGAGGTTACTGGGCTGCCTACCGATGGACTCAAATTCTCCAAATAGACAAGCATTTCGAATGAGGCCTTCTGTAGGTTCCCCAAAACGGAAGTGGAAGAGCAGAAACTGGTCAAGAACGGGGATTTCTTTGAATTGGATCAGATTAAAGGGATATGGAGGGATGTCTTAAGCTGCATAAGGGAGTACTTCATTTTGGACAGAAGAAGTAAGCGTGTACACAAATTCCACTTTGTCTTCCTTAACCATTTTAGGCACAAGGTTAGTTTGTCTTTTCCCTTTTATCTATGTTTCTCCTTGGTCCAAAGTTTATATGCTCATAGGAAAAAGGAAACGCGCCTTATCCGTCATGAAGGCCTTATTCTGTTAATCGAAGGCTACTGTAAGAATAATGCTATGGTTAAGCACCCTAAACAGGGGAAAAACAAGGAGTCAGGGAACAGAAAGAGTGAATGTGTTACTGAGAAAGGCAAAATCAAGCTCCCTAGTACTAAAAAGCAGATTGTAGAAGAAGATATGGAGCGGGAGAGTATTGATAAACCCAGTGAGGAAAACTTGGAGGAAGAAGAAGGAACTGAAAGTCAGGCTACAAACTCTAATGAGGATGAAGAATGTCCTGAGAAGAATGAAAAATATGATGTCAATACAGAGGAGGATTATGCAAATAGAACTAAAGACACTGAGGAAAACCAGAAAGAGGCGGAGTCTGATTTTGTCCAGGATGACCCTGTTGAGGACCCAGAATCAAAGAATGAAAAGGAAACTACAGGGCAGGATGATAATCAAGATATGGAAATGGAAATTCAAAATGGAATTAAAGAGCAGGAACATAAGGGTCGAGAAGATATCACTGAATAAGACAGGAACAGTCCTAATAAAAATTTTGAGGAATGGAGGGGGAAAAAACTGAATGATGAAACACATACACCAATGAACTGGGTTAATTGCAAAGCAGAGGCATCTTCTCAATTTGATTCTTGGATGTGCAGGGAGGTTATGAACCTCAAAAGGAAAGTGGAAACAATGGAAGATACCCTGAAAGAGGTATGGAACAAAATCAACAATATGGATAATCAGATAGGAGAGATCCCAGCCAAGCTCAAAGCCTATGAGAAAAACCTCCGGGAACTAATTAAGGACAATAGAATGAAAATGGAGGAAGCTATGTCCAATATTAGTGCTGCTGTTGTCAATATTGGTAAAAGAGCCAGTGAGGAGACTAAAGCTTTGGAGGGACCCAGAAAAAGAACGAGACAAAGTACTAGAAAGAAGGTAACACAAAAAGGAGCAATGCTGGTGGAAACCACTACCCAAGATACTGTTTTGAAAGAAAAAGAAACAATGAAAATGATATTGGAATTGGATGAATAAATTGGTTCCTCTTGCTGGTAAAGAATCTGGTCTAGTTCTTTGTTTTCTTGTTGTCTTCCTATGTCTAAGGTGTTTCCAGATCTCTATTTATTTGGGTTGTGACTGGTTGCCTTTTCGGTGGTTTCAGGTCCATTTAAAACCTATTTTTGCTACTTCCTTGTAGTAGTTTTTAGACTTTGTTTGTGTTTTGGTTGCTCTATCTTTTTTCCTTGTACTAGGGTTTCGAGGCCCCTTCAAAACCTGCTTTTACCATAATCTAAAACTAACCAACAACCTATCAACAACCATTTGATCATCATCATACCCAACCAACAACCTATCAACATCTATCATATCAATCAAACCTACACCCACATATCAACATCTATCATCAAACCTTGGGCCACCTACTTCAACCATCATATCAATTACCTCAACCCACCTTATCAAACCAACCCAACTCATCAAACCAACCCACCTTATCAACCTTACCCAATTTATCAACCTTATCAAATCCAACCAAACCTACCTAACCTACCAAACCTGCCTAACCTATCAAACTCATCAAACCTATCAAACAAAAAAACCTCATCAAAATAACTAATTATATCACAAACTCAAGAGCATTCGTGCACCCTCTTCCTAGGTATTACACCCCATTAGCGGAATCTTATGTCATAATCCTTGACAAATTCTTGGAGGCTTCTATCATTAGCCTTCCTAAAATCAAACCCATCAATATTTCAAATCCAATTTAGTGTATAGAGAATGAATTTTATGCTTATCATCATTTCAATAGACATGGAATAGATAGATGTGGATATTTTAAGATGCTCATCCAAAACCTTATCAATCACAAGGAGGTTTCAACGGATATTCTCTATGTTCCCCCCAACCTAGCCCTGCATATCTTTAGATGATCAATCATTAAAAATATTTCTTCACTCATTATTGAGGAAACCCATAACCAAAGCCCTCAACACAAAGAGGCATATCCGTTTGATTTGTTCCTTATTGAACCCAAAACTAAATAAACCATAAATCAAACCAAACCACTTATTAACTAAATGGAACCTTCACACCTTTCCTTCAAAATCAAAGAAACTAACCAATCTCTTTCACTTTCCCATGTGAAACCAACAAACCAACCTCTTCCACTTACCCATGTGAAACCAACTAACCAACTCTTTCCACTCACCCATGTGGAACCAACCAACCTATCTCTTCCACTTACCATTTTTTTGGGACCTACCATCAACCCTACCTTACCTATCATCAACCCTACCTTACCTATCATCAACCAACCTTACCCACCATCAATTAAACCTTACCAACTATCAACCCAAATGAAAATCAACCCATCAAATCAAACAAACCTTTTCAACCACCCTTACCTCACCCAAGCTCCCTCCTTGGGATAATTGAACACTATTATCTAAACTACCTTTATTTTGGGATAGTGTTGTCAAACCTACCCTAACCTACCAAAATCAGGTCCAAAAACATTTTTCTAGCATTGGTACAATAGAAGAAATCCCACCTGAGCCACCACCTACAAATTGAACCAACTAACCACTAACAACTAATAACTAACAATCCCTTTTTGGTGTTGGGTGAAGTCATTTTCAACCCTCCTAAACCTTCTTATTTACCAACACCTCACCTTAGGATCTTTTTCCATCATGGAAAGAGAAAACTGGGGGAAATTTTCCTCCATGAGGCTTGGACAGTTTATCAACCCCAAACCATACTTTACCAATTAACCAAACTAACCCTTGGCATTTTTGCATCAACCTATCAACCAACCAAACCTAAACCATTAGAGATTACCCTTCTCCACCAAACTATCACCTAACCAACCTTGCCATTTTTTTCAATCCAAATCTTTTCCACCTCTAATCAAGTGTCGAAATGTAACTAGGGGACATCTACTCTCCTTATTAAACATCATAACCCATAAGTATGGATCAAGATCTTACCATTTGTCCTCTCTCAAAGGCAAACCAGAACCTAAGCCTCTTAATACTTTGCATCTACATCCTTTCTTTTGTTAAATAGGGATCAAACTCACCTTCCTATCTAACTTAAGATCTTCCTTTTATTTTTGAGATTTTCACCCTCACACCTTCCTCCTATCACTTTGAGGACAACCCATTACAATATAGAACCACGTGATTAACTATCACAGTCATATCCTAATCATAAATATGGGTACCACAACTCTACCCATGGCATGGTTCTCATGGATACTTTTCATCTCTAATCGGATAAAATCCCATGGTCATTTGTCTCTTAAACCACCCCTTTTACCCATCATTACCTTCTTATGTTAAAAGTTTTTCCCTCATAAAGGTAAACTTCTAAGCCTAATTAGACTTGTCCATGTCTAAAACCTTGTATCAAAATAATTTGGGATACTAAAATACTACTTGGGTCACATCTCTCTAGCACAGTATAACACCCTTGAAGGATAGCTGCACAAAACTAAATTGCTTAAAAGATAGACTATTCCCTTGAAGGATAGCTACCAAACATACAAACCCAAACTTAGACCACTCCCTTGAAGGATGGCTAAGTCAAATGGGTCAAAAGCAATCATTTAAAGCTTCCTGCATTGATCAGTTTCACAACCTATCAAAAACAAAAGCAATAAACAAAAAACCTTTTATCAAAATCAAAATAAACTATCCCAAGAAAGCTACAATCAACTTTCATATATAGCATTAGTAGACTTCCCACATCAATCAGTCTACACCTTATATTTTGACATGGACTTGTATAATTTAGTTATCAAGTCACCTAAAGAAGGGGAAAACTAACCCACATAAGGTTACCTTACCTATCCACTCATTTACCTTTCACCTACCACATACCCTCCCTTTATACCATCTTTTAGTCATGTTATTTTTGAGCTTACTTGACATAATTATGATTGAGACACCTATTTATTAACCTAAGCATGCTAATGTGAAGCATTAAAAAGGATTAATTTCCTTAAGCCAATCTAACTTTGGGTTCATTAGGTCCTTACCAATAAAAATGGCATCATGTTATTTTCTTATCTTTCATTATTGGTTCATGTAGACATGCATCTCATGATTCTCATCTCTTTTTCCTACATTTAGTTTGTTATCTAACTTCATTTATGTATTTTCATCATATCCTTAACCATAATCACATTACATCTCTATGATCATGAACAAAAAACATCAATGATAAATAAAACAATATGAACTATATCCATGAACCACATCAAATATCTATTCATGATCAAAATATTATGATCAACATCAACACACATCATATACCTATCCATAGTATCATCCTACCCATCTACCATTAAAACATCATATCAACATACATCATATCATAAACAAACCTGATTTAAACATTCATCATCATATCCATAAACAAAATCAATGATCAAAACATCATGAATTACATCATATATCATCTATATATCACAAAAATTTATCCTATCCATTTGCCATAACATCACAACAATTCATCTTATAAACATTAAATCATAAAACCACATCAACATATCCATAAACAAAATCACCACCACAACATCATATGATAACATCAAACCATGAACCATAACATGAGTATAAACACCACCTCAAAACATGCAACCATGAACATATATATATATATATATATATATATCATCACAACATCATCATATACATCATATCCATCAAATAAAAGATACATATACCAATGTATGAACCTCTCTCTCTCATATACATCTCACATCATTGGCACGTAGGCTGGTATCAAAATCAAAAACACATACATCATATAATGTCATATATCAAGCCCTTGGGGAATCACTACCACTCTCTCCTCTACCTGCACTACCATTTAGTGCTGGTGCCCCTAATCTAACTACCTAACCCACTATAGAGGCCCACCATTCTAGAGTAGTTATAGTTGGCCCACCTGCTAAGTTGTCCCTATACTCTCTATATCAGAGCTCTAATGTCAAGTGTACCAACACTATTGTTGACCCAAAAAACCTCACCAAATACCTAATTTCAAAAATTAAACTACCTACAACTAAAAATCAGCCTATTCCCCACCCAAACCTTCCTGCCAAATCAAAAATCACCTGTTAATTTTCCCAATTCCACCCAAAACCAAAACTAGGGCATAACCCTACCCAAAATAATCATAAAACCCTATCAAACTAATTTAAACCTACTCAAATTCAACTTCAACACATCAAATCAACTAATTATCAATTTTAAAACTCCCCCTACCTCATTCCTCGATCACTATCAAGGTTAGATCCCAGATCCAACTTCTTGATCATGCCCTCATCCACCCTCCATCTCAGTTAACACTTGATCTCCTTGAACACATGCTCAACTAATACCCAAACTACACCTTAGCACACTCGATCAACTTGCCACAAAATGCCAATGTACACAAGCATCAGTGATTAAAATACAAAGGTTAAATAGTCAAAAGTGATGATGATTTTTCATTTTCACTTTTTATGTTTCATATTTTTAGGGTTTCCCCTTGATCATTGATAGTCAGGGTGACCATCGATGGTTGACCTTGGAACCTCTGACCATCAATAGTCAGGCTCCTACCACTTTTTTAATTTTTAAGCACCCCACCTAGGTTCTTAACTTTAGATATTACCTAATCTCACTTAAACCATAACTTGAATTTTTTTAGGTTACCCTTCGTCGACTAACCATTATACCACATCCACCTTGACATTGGCTATTTTTGACCCAAATTATTTGCATGTTTTACGACAACCTTGCATAGTCTTTTTAACTACACTGACCATTTTTGTCATGTTGACCCTTTGAATTTTTCACCACCTATTGCATGACCAAACCATTTATGTTTTTTAAAGGAGCACTTCTTACCTTAGATACCTATGAAAACACTAACCCTATCTAGAAGACTTATAGAGTTACTCAATTAGTTATGACAAATGTTATGGACTAGTTACCCTATCATTTGTTCTTTTAGAATTAACCTTATTTTTACCAGCATTGGTAACCTTAGTCTGTATGTGATCTTGGCTATTGCATTTAGTCTCATTTTGTGTCCATGTTTGTGTTTCAAATTCCCAACCCTTTTGTCACCACCTAGTGACTCACCATCAACTTCTTATCAAACCCTGACTTGATTTTGATTTTATCTCATACCAACAATCTATTTTTGTTTTGCAACTTGTTAATTCAAAGTTGCATAATAAAAAAGGACAAAATGTAGACACTAGAAAATTGCACATGATAATTCTAATTATTGAAATGCCTTAGGACCCCTAGCAGACCCTAAGTTTAGTTGATCACCTACTTAGCTAACTCATAAACTTACTAAATTAACATTTAACCAAACCTTTTAACCCCTTTCTTTGACCCCTTTACCCTTAGATACTCAACTTCCAATGGTCAACCTAACCATCAATGGATATCCTGACCATCGATGATCAGGTCTCCTCACCTCCTCAACTTCCTAACACATAAACCAGCTATGCATGAAATAACAAGGCACAATTTAATATATTCACCTTATGTGTTGATAAAAAACTTCCAAGAATTATGATTAAAAACCTCACCCTCTAGATAACCTTCCATATTCCATCTCTCTTTGCCTATAAAAGGAGGGGAGTGGGAGGTGAAAAGGATCCATGTTCAAGTTATCAAATATTCTTTCACATAGGTATTCAAGCTCTCTAGTAGCTATTCTTCCTTTAGTAACTCAACATTAGTAAACGAGACCCAAACCTCTACCAAATTTGCTTTTGAGGCCAAATTACTATTACTTTAGCAAAATTTATTTAGCCTTCAATCACCAATCAGATAGCAAGCTATAGGTATATTATTACTTTAGCATTGTTATTTCAAATTTCTAACCTCCCTAACCTGATCAAACCTATATGTACCTTATTTCCTCCCCACTAGATCCTCAATGGAACCCCCATCTGACCATCTACCTATTATACAACTCCTTTTAGTAACCTTTAGAAACACACATGCAATTGTCGATGGTTATCCCAACTATTGATGATCACCCCCAACTATCGATAGTTACCCAACCATCGATGGTCAACCTAACCACTAACAGTTCACCTAACCACCAATAGTCACTATGGAAAAGAATAAAAGTAAGTTATTTTCATCCCTTTACCTCCAACCAAATCTAAATTTTTGTGTTTATACCTATTCATAGACCCTTTTCTAATTTTCTAAACCTGACTCCATCCACCTTGGCATAAGTATTGACTAGCTTTTTCTAGATTTAGTCATTTTTCTTAACAAGCATTCTACTTTCTTCTTGTATTACATTTCATTTACTTTATGTATGTACTTTACTTTATCATTTCTAACTTTATTATTATCAATCATGGATTGATAGCCTCCTAACAAGTGTATGCTTCTTAAATCTAGCTCATGTTAGGCAATCCACTTAACTATTTTTATAATGACCCCCTTTTGTTAGTTTTTTCTTATTTCTAATTTATTTCTTCCTAGCCAAAGAGGAGTTCTCTATCATTGTTTGGATTACATGTACATCACCAACCAAGTATTTCTACCACACCCTTATTACTAGTTTCTTATCTTCTCCCAAAATTAAGAAATAAGTGTAAATTAAGAGAAATAATTCCTCCTTATATTTAAATAGACCCTCTCCCTATAGCAAGTATAGAAGTGTCATCACCTAGACTATTAGAAGACATGTTACAAGGATCTAAAGAAAAAAAATCAACTAGTGAAGATCCCATGTGGTGAGAATTACATGAGTTAATGACCCATGAAGATCTTGAAGCTACAACTGCTACAAGAGCCTTTCCCTTTACCCTTTACCTTAGTATAATCTTGGGTAGTTGAATGCTATTTGATGGACTTAGGAACACCTATGGTATTATTCTCTAAGAGATGAATTAGGTGATCTATTTGCTTCTTCATGCATTTACTTTCATCATTCTATTTTTTCTTATAATGGGCACACTTAACCTTCTCTTTCTTAGGTTTGCCATTCAAAGAAGGGGCTTCAATTTTGGTTTTATTAAAGGTTGATTCTTTATTCTTATCTTGATCCTTATTCTTCTTCTTCTTCTCTTTGTTATAAGTCTTTGCTTTCCCATTCCCATCAATTAGGGCTTGAGTTTTTGTGGACTTCAATGTGCCCATATAAATCAACTTGTCTTACTCCCTAGTTAAGTTGGCAATGAAATCATCTAAAGAGGGCATTTTCCATGCAGTGCCTAAAGCACTTTTAATGGCATGAAAAGTAAAGACAAAGATTGAACAGTCAGGACCTAGTTTAGAGAGTATATAAAGAACAAGTTGATCATCTTCTTTCTTCATCCCATATTCTTTCAACTACAATCTCAAGGACTTGAAGTTAGTGAAGAAATACTAAAGGGTGTCACAGTTACCAGGACTTAGGCTAATGTGTTGATTCTCAAGCTTATGACCTCTCATCACATCTTTCTCCCCAAATACTTTACCCAGAATGGTCCATACATCATGAGGTGATTTTGTAGGCTCTATGTGAAATAAAATATCAGCTGCTATAAAAAGACACAATATCCCATAAGCTTCATCACTATGGTTATACCACTTAACTATCTATGAATATGTGTTGGGTTCAGTTTCATTACCCATGGTTATCATATATAAACCCTTACTCCTTAGAATGATTGTCATCTTGATTTTCCATTCATTATAGCTAAAAGAAGTTAGTGGGTTGATTGAACTTTAATCTATTAGTGAAAAAATGAGATGAATTAATGGTGCAAGTTGAAGTTGTTACAAAAATGAAAGTGCAAGTAGAATGTAATGAGGGACCAAAAAGGCATAATACATCCCCATGAACTATTAAATTTTTAACCCCCCAAATTTTTCAAATCCATGCTCAAAAGACATCGGACTTAGCCAACATTGTGTCTAGAGCAATCAGTGCATGTGTCAGAAAAGATAATTTTTTTAAAATAAAAGAAGACATCAGACTCAGTCAATAATACATCCAAGGAAGAAAGTATAATTTGATCAAGTAAAAAAATAAATATCACTTTCCTTTAAAATATTTCCCATAGAATATTGTTTTATAAAAAATATCCAATAATAATGTTAAACTTGACCAATATTATTATGCATTAATTGTGCATTAAAAGAAAATTAGCCTATTTTCCCTTGGTTTCAATAAATCTATTAAAAAAATAATTTAACATGATAAAAATATTAGGGAAAACTTGAATAAAGTTAGCTTGTTTTGGAAGAAACTTTCAGAAATAATCTTCAAATTATAAGATTTAATTTTTTTTTAGTAGCAATTAATAAAAATGTCATAACTTTTTTCATTTATTAATAAAATTTAAAATGATTCAAAATAATAAGACTAAGGTGCACCAAACCTAGAAATTTTTTGATGTGATTCATTATGGTTCAAGAAAAGTAACAACTTGAACAAGCAAATAGAAAACTAGGCATGAGAATGAAAAATAAGATCTGAACTAAGAAGCCACAAAAAGACAATATGATGGAAAATGTATTTCCTCATGTAAAAAATAAATTCTTCCAAGTCATAGTAAATTTTATCAAACTGTAATAACATTAGATCTCAAAATAGCTTCCATATACTGACATTACAAATCATGTAAATGTATGATAAAAGGAATGGATAGATCTTAATGAAAAATAATATAGATATATGATCCTACTTATGTAACAACTCTTAATATTTCATAGAAATCTTATAAGAAAATAACTAGACAAACATTTACCATGGGTGTCTCTAATACCATATCAAAGTTTTATCCTATCCTAGATAAGGAAAATGCAAAGGTCGAATGATCACACAAGATAAGAAGTGAGTGCACACCACCAAAGAGATGTAGTAAATTGAAATCAAAAAAGAGAATTACATTAGATAAATCATAATGGATAAAGATAAAATATTCATTAACTTTGGATGATGAACACAAAGGGAGAAAGGTACATATATAATTAGGAGAGAGAGTGAGACCCCACATTCCATTGAATGTGGGACTAATCTTCTCAAATGACCCAAATGGCCTCTAAGATCCTAAGCAAGCATAATGAACTATGTAGACAAAAACCGTAGGACAAAATTCTACACCAACAACACCATCAAAAAATATCATGCGAATGCAATTATATTAAATATATAGTAAGCATGAATACCCTTACAAAAATATAATAAATTTAATTATCCACCAACCCTCATATCCAACCTTTAAAAATATCTAATAAAACAAGTCACTCCACTTTTAAAAAATCAATAACTAATATTGCAGGTGGTTAAGTGATCATCAACCATAATGGCTAAGAGACCATCAACCATAATAGAAATTTTAATTTTATTATAGATTATATGCCTTCATTATGGTTGTTAAAAATAAACATGGTTCTAATATATTCGATATTTTTAACACTTTAAAAATCCAATGTGCACTTATTATGACAAATCTCATGTTAGATTGGTAAACTCATTTGGCATTATTTATTGTTCAAGCACAAACACAAAAATATGTTTTTATGATTTAGAAACCATATTAGGAATAATATACTAACATGTATCTATAAATTTTAGGGGTCATACATTAACATTAATGGCATCAAATATTCATTTTTATGAATTGAAAACAAAAATTAATTGTTAAGGAAGTGGACCAATGGTTGAAACCCAACTTAGATGGGTCATAGATTAAGGTGCATGCCATGTAGGAATCTATGGTTACCATCAAAATATGCATTTCTATTTTTTTGAATTCAACCATGTGTAATGGAGTTCAAACAAATCTATATTTATCATGTGTATACATTTTATGACAATATGTCTATTTAAATGGGTTTTGATAGATGAAATAAAGATTGGAACCTATCCACCCAAAAGTTATTTGGGTAAATACTAATAAATATAAATTTCTCCCACACAATATTAAATCCCTAGGATATGTAATTAAAAAAAAATGAATTTTATTTATCCTTACACATTAATTTTACAACATATATTGATTAATTTTTTAACAAACCACATTGACTCCACATCATTATGTCATTACATTTTTATATTAATGATAAGAAATTGACATTTGGAGAATTGTGGGGATAACTTTGGAAGTGGATGCACAAGGTTAAAATTACATGTGATTTTAATAGAATAAGTGATGGGGCAAGACATATAGGATAAGCACACTAATATAAGTAATTTCAAGTAGCTTTAATTTTAGTTATTTTTGGGTTTTATCATTTCTCATTTCCTACCAAACGTTTATCTTTCAACAACCATTTTTTTATCTCTTCCATAGTTTTTGGTGTGTTTTATATTTTCCTAGTTCATATATGGTAAAAGTCCTCTCATGGTGCGAGATAAAATTTTGAAGCTAAATCCTCATTTTCACTACATTAAAAAAATGAGTATGTCCTTCAACCTTTAGGATGAAGCTTACCCACATGAAAACATAATAATTTTAGAAATATGGGTAAGTGATATTAAATTTTGACCTATTGTGGATTATTAATTTTATATTTAGACTGATCAGTTTTATATTGGCCTTGGATCTCATATAGTGCTATTTTTTAGGTTTAATTTGTAATCAGATCTTGTGAATATCTATAAAATCCTGATGTCTAAGATTTTGTTGCATTATAATATATAATTAGATGTTTTGTCATTATATAATTGGATATCATATGTATCTATTTCTCCCACGTGTTTGATAGTATGTTATATATTTATATAATGTTATCATATCTTGTTTCATATATTAGGTGTATTGAAGGAAATATAGAAATGTAAATTAGGCTATGAAATCTTAATCTAAACTAACTCAACCTAAGATAGAGATACAAACAAAATAAACAACACAAACTTATACCTTAGTACCAAAAATATTCTTTCATTGTGATGTAAATTTGATTATCTCTCTTTGAATTATGGTTGCTCACTCTTCCAATGCAAGGTAAAATGGGTAGAATTTTGATGCAAAAATGTTCTTTAATGGATTTGATTCACTTTGGATTTGCTTTTGAATTTGATATGACTTAGTTAGCATAAGTCAAAATGATGAAAGTGATGAATTTCATGATTGTTTATATATTTTTAAGGAAGGATTGAATGGTGGATGATCATTTTATTATTTTAAATAATCCACATAATCTACTATAGTTAATGATTCTTCATCCATGAGGCTAATTACCATTTCAAATGGTTGAGAGAAACATAGAGATGATTAGTTGAGTCACCAAGAATGGGTCAAGTTGTTTGAAAACTCAAGGTATGACTTAAGGGTGATTGAGGAAGTTGTGGGATTGGTTGGGGTGAGTCAACATGTGAGGGAGATAAATGTGGAAGACATTGGGTGAGGTGTAAAATCTAGATTTAATAATTAATTTAGGATAAAAAGTGTGCATAATTGATTAAATTTGATTTATTAATTTATTTAAATGAGGTTAATGTCATGAATTATAATTCAAATTTAGTAATAATAATTATTAGGTTTTAGGCGTATTTCAACACTAAATGTAATTTAGGTGTCTACATTTTCCCCTCTTTGAAATGGAATTGTGAAGAAATACCTTTTCAAAGAATAGTAGAAGTAGAGTGTTGATGATTGATAAGAAATAATTGCCTCAGATGAATGAAAATGACTTAGATGATGCTCCATCAAGTGTTCATTGGAGAAAAAGGATGAACACTCAAAATTAAGAAAATAAGGATGAAGAGATGAAAAGGAGATAATTGTCATCAATAATACATATACTTGTCTCAATACCAATGTTTGAAACATTGTAGAGGGTACGTGTAAAACTTTTTTCCCCTAGTTGTTAAATTTTGGAGAAGTTATTGGAAAAATTACATTTCCCACTTTATATACTACACACTTAGATGGTGCTCAGACTCAAGGGTCTCACGACTGGATGTGGGAGTGATATTTCCCAATAATGGTAAGCTGCAAGCCAAAAAATGAAAAATATAGATTACCTAATTTGTGATAAAGATTTAAAAAAATGATAGTTGTAAGCATTGATAAGGAGATATAACACTTTTATTAAATGATAGTGAAAAATTTAGAAGAAAGGACTTGGATGGATGATTATGGCCAAACTGACCCTAAAGACTCCATGCCTCTAAGCATTTCCTACATAATCCACCATAGAAAAAGTCTAAGTGGGCATATCAGGCTAGATGTAGTCCTCCCAATGTCGGAAGAGAAGTGATGATGTAATTTAAGATACACCCATAAATGTTATTAACCCATTTAAGATAATGATTGCACATTGTCATTAGATTTTATGATGGATTGATTTTCCCCAATAAATTATATATATAAGGATTGGATTGGGAATTGATATATGCTAAGATAAGCTGCACACTTTGATTTTCCCTATGTATCATGGTTCAATGGAATGAAGGTTGGAATGATATATCCCACTAAAATGTTGTGAGCTTGGGTTGGTTGATTAATTTACTAATTGCTTGAGTGATGGATGGATAAAGGATGTATATTGTGATGTTGTTGGTCCCAATCAATAATTGCAATAAATTGAATGGGAATATTAGGAAATTATTATAGATTATTGATATGCAAGCATAAATAAGGAATTTAGTTGACCACATGGATTAATGATGATGGATCACATGATTGGATAGCATAGATTGAATTGATGGATGAAATATAGAGGTGATTATGGGATGTATGTGATAATAAATTTTGTTTTGTCAAGTTAAATGCTTATAAAAGGAGAGGAAAATGATTTTTCAAATCTAAAAATGGTGAATTTGTTGAAGACAGTGATGAATTAGGTGATAAAATGATTTCACATTTATCAAATATGAAATTGGTATGTATAATTATTAATTCATTAAAAACATTAGTGAGTCTGGAAAGAAAATGATTTTTTAATTCTAATAATTGTGAATTTAATGTATCATTGTGAATTCAAGTAAGGTAGTTGCAAATTCATGGAGAAAATGATTTCATAATTCTAAAAATTGTGAATTTGGCATGTATAAGTGCAAATTCATGCAAGGTAGTTGTGGATTCATTTTACACTAAAAGTGACCATATTCTAGAGGGCATAACTTTTGACTCCAAACTCTATTTGAGCTCTCATTTTTGCCAAAACTAAGGTATTGGAAAATAGAATGAAACCATGACCACATATTGCATTTTGGTTTAGCATAAGTTATTGAAAAAAGTGAAAAAATAATTAGAAATATTAGGTTGGATAAGAAGAATGTTTTTGGATAATTTGAAGTGATTGTTGATGTGATTTTGAATTTTAATAAGTGCATCTAATATGGAAAATGAGCATGAAATTAGTATCAGTCTCTATTTAAAATTTGCATGGAAGAGACAAGTTTGACTACAACCTCAAATTATTTTGTGGATTAGTCCTTTTAGCAAATCATAGGTTTTCCTAAGATTATACCATAATGGCTTTATCTAAGATGACACATAGATGTTCCATCCAAATATGTGAGAAGATTTGATAGTTACCACTATTTATTTTGTTTGCTTTGGATTTCCAAAACTAATTCCAACTAAGAGTTGAGCAACCTAATTTTTGATATTGCACTTGAAAATATGCACCAAGGGTATGATAAAACCATGATGGCTATTGTGTTAATGCATAATTATTGATAGATTCACAAGTTCAAAAATTAGTTCATCATGATATGTAAGATCGTAATAACACCTTTTGTAACATGCATAGTGATCTACACACAAGAAGTAACAATAAAGACAAGATAAAAAGAAATGTTTGAAATAATGAAAACCATGTAAGGAAAACAAATAAATATTTCATAAGTAAATATTCAAGATGCATAATAAATTAAATGAATTTACTAACAAGTAATCAAATGACTAACAAACAAGTAAGCAAATAACTTTTTATATGTCCTTGGCTAGAGTATAACCCTTTTGCATATGAGCTTTTTGACAATGTTGAATCATCCAGTGAGTAAGCCATATGAGGGAGGACTAGGATATTTAACTAAGTAAAAAGGAATTTTTTATTTTTTTTGTATTTTTTTGGTAATTTGTTATGTATTTTAATGTTTTTGGTTTTTGTTGTATTTTCTAATTTTTTTTTTTTTCTTTTGTATTTTGTTGGATTTATATACAAGGAATACTAACAAATGGAAATCCTTATTCTAGGACTGATGATGGGAGTGATATTGGAGGTAAAGGATACATTATAGATGGAGTATGGATGAATAAAACTACATGGTAATTAAGATGATAAATCCAAGGAACACACTATGTAAGAACCAAGTGTCTAGTCATCAAAGTAGATTTTTAAGGATACATCAATGTATTTGTAATAACATGTCTCAATATGTTTCCACTTCCTTATCAAGGTCAAAAATGGGAATATGGATGGTTTTATGGTGGCCAAGATTGGACTTATAATCACAGGTTTCAATGTGTTTGGGATTAAATGGAGAAGGATGAGTTTGAACAGGTAAGGGAAATTAAGGATGTTTTAGGATAGGTGAAGGATAGGATTAGGATGGTTAAGGATACTTGAGTGTAGTTTAGGATAAGTGAAGGATACGCTTAGGATGGTTAAGGATACTTTGGGATTGAAATGGAATGAATTTCTCCTCCAAGTGTAGTATATGCGTAGACAAATGATTATTTTATGCAAGATGCCAAAAATAAATTTTCATCATGATACTTGTCCAAGGAGCCATAGAAATGGTTTTCACCTTTGGATGAACTTATTTTTCTTTCTCTCTTTTTATTTTGATTTTTCTTTTATTTTTTATTTTTATTTTTGGCATCTCAAATATGAATGAGTTTGAGATGCATGATGTTGACCCTATGGATATTCAAGTATGTGCTCTAAAGATGTCCTTAGTAACTTTGTCAATTTCCAAGTTAGATTCTTCAAAATTTACCATGATATTGTCATAGACCCTACAATAGAGGGTGTTGCCAAACAAGGCAAAGTGGAAAGTATGTTATATGAAGGATGTTTGTTGAGTGCATGAAGTATTTAGAGGGATATAATTATATTGGAGATAAGTATGTGTCATGATGTAAAATTTGAATGGGACAAACAATCTCATGTTTAACAAGGCTAAGAGTAACTACAAGTTGGAAGATTTGAGAATTTAATGTTGGATCTAGTGTTTACTCAAAATGGATGGGTTTGATAATTCCATTCTCATGGATTTGGTTATCTACAAGTACCTCTATCACTTGGGGTATATGTAGTGGGGTGATGGGAGATTAAACATGTGATAAGGGGTTATGTGTTTGGCTAATTGGTGATAAGATGTGTTGGTTAAAGGAGGTTTGGTCAAAGATAGAATCTTGGTTAGAAATCGGATCTTTGTGAAAAATGGGATCTTGATCAAAGATTGGTTTTTGGTCTAAGATAGGCTCTTCAATAAATATGGACTCATAAAAAATGAATGGTATACCATATTTATCAAAAATGGGTTGATTGACTATAGACTGTTTGAAAATGGATGTGTCAAAAAGAAGTTTATCATAAATGGATGGAAGGTTATGACCTTGACTTGGAAGTGGAGTAGATTTATGATTAGGCTCAAGAAAGACATCTTGTCATACCCCCAAGCTATGATTTTCAAACATGGATACACTTGGCTCTACCTTGACCTACCCTTTATCAATTAAATCTTGGATATAATGTTTTACTCTCATACAATGATTTATAGAATGACCTTCAATTTTATGATAATCACAATATTTGTTAGGTCTATACCACTCAAGTTTTAGGATAATTTAGCTCAAAGTATTTGGTGTTTTGAAATATTAATATGTTTGTAATGACCAATGTTTGAAATAATACATCATAAGGTTCACATAAAGGAGTGAATTATCACTTAATAGGAACTATAATTTTGTTGATAGGTTGGGAGTTTTAGATTTATTGTAGCTTTGGGGGTGGAGTGATACTAGATGGTATGGGTTCTAGAATTAGATTCCCTTTTCTAGTGTAATGAGGGATGTTGGAATTAAGACTATAAAAAGTGGATGGGAAACTTGGTTTATTTTAGATAATAGGGTTACTAGTGGTAGGGTGATGTTGATATGGAATGGTTTGGGGTTATCTAGTAATTAAGTGGGATAAAGAGTTATCTTGATCTTGGAATGATGGATTTTTTGGATCTATGTTGAAGGTGAAAGTATTCATATTTGGTGGATTTTTGAAGGTTGATAGACTTGTGAAAAATTTTGGATTTGATGGATTTGTGAACATTGATGGACTTATGAAAAAATTTGTACTTGATGGATTTGTGAAGACTGATAGATTTAATGTCAATGGATTCATGTTAAAGGGTTGATTTGAATTTATGAAGTTAAGAATAATTGAATATTTTGGGCTTGTGAATGAATTTGGATTTGATGTAGTCTAGTTCAAGTTTGGGAATGGGTTGAATGTAGAAACAAATTGTTGATTTTGATGAATTTGAAAAGGTCAGTTTTGATGGGTGTAGGAGTTGAAAGTTTGATTTGGATGTAAGGTTATGTTTATATTTGATTGGATTGGGAGTTGATTTTTGAATTGGGTCTGGTTCAAGTATATATTTGAAAGTGGTGGTGAAGGTGAGTCAAAGGTTTGATTTAGATTGATGCTAAGGTTGAAACTAAATGGATCTATGAATGCATTTTAATATGTGATTGGTGAATTTTGATTTTTTGGTGGAGTGAAAATTGTAAAAGAATTCAAATATTTTTTACTAGAAAATCCTAAAAATTGATTCAATGTTGTCCCTAAATTAAAATTTGGATTTTTATCGATGGTAAAACATGAATGAGTATTCATTTTCTAAACTAATGGGTGAGGTTGAATGCATATTCAAGCTTAGATTTAGATTTATTGGATGATTGATTGGTGAGTTTGAAATGAAATTTAAACCTTGATTTGGATTTATTGGGTGATTGATTTGATGTTGATTCAAATATGTGTTTGAATAAAAATTGGTTGGATAGAACCTTAGGTTAAGAAAAGGATTGTTTAGATTTAGATTTGTGATTAGATTGATCAAGGGATTTTTCAATGTAGCCATGTGCCTTCAGATGGGGTACATTACTAAGGAAAATAATTGACTCAAAAAATGAAAAGGACTTGAAACTAGACTCTACTAAATCAAAATAGCAAAGTGACTATAATTTTGATTGCTAACTAATTACTTTTGAGCTTTGATTTTAGGAAAGTTTGATTTTAAGATTTTTAATAACTTTAAGACTCAAAATAACTTCATTTTCACTCAAGTATAATGTATCATGTTTTAAATCACAAGGAAATAATAAACAAATCCCTACTTTAAATAATCACGAAATAACACAAAAAGGTGAAAATCTAGGATTAAGGTCATGAATAAATTTTGGGCCTTCTAATGTTACTTATATGTCTATCATCTCAATTATGACCTAATATTTCAAGTAACTAACCATGAAGGATTTTATCATTCCCATAGCCCACTAAGTCCAATTTTAAGGGTGTGTAGAAGGTAACTTCTTGGTGTTAACTACTAAATAATTCAACAAATTTGAATGGTAAATAGGATTTATTCAACTTAAGGTTTTCACAAGCTTATCTAAAGGGGAGTCCTATATAAATTTTGGTAAATTAAGGCATGATTATATGAAATATTTCATTTGAGTATAAATATATTGTTGGGTCTTGTCCTAACATGCCCAACACAACCACAGGGGTCTCAGTGTGTTAACAATCAGAAAAATCATATTTTGAGACAACTATTAAAACCCTAGGTATTGGAGAATGAAATCACATCACATCATGGTATGCTTAAAACACACAAATTCTTAAGACTTTAAAATAATTATATATTAATTTATATACCCCACTGTTACATAGAGTTTGGCCTACTACATGGTGAAATATTCGATCAATAGAACCCTTAGAAAAATAAATTAAAAGTTAAATGTGTCTCTAATTTATAGGTATCATCACCAATATGATGTCAAGGGAAGAGAATATATATAAACATAACTTGAGTAACATAAAATTTATGAAAATGCTTTTGATTACTGAGTATCACCACCAACATGATGGTAAGGGAAGAGCATACACAATTTCACAAAACAAACAAAATGCTAGAAAATAGAAATGAATTAACTTCAAGGAATCAAGTGTGATCTAATTACTAGAAATGAAAACTAAAATACAACTTAGTAACAAAAATTGAAAGATTTTGGTTTTATTTTAGTTTTTGTACAAAATTTATTTGACTAGAGTCCTGCAAACAATTTGTTTGAAAGTTTATTTTGGATTAGAGTCAAGGAAACCTGCAACATAGTAAGAAAAAACCATAAAAATAAGAGAAAAACAAGCCTTTATTATAAATTTTCAAATACACAATCAAGTAAAAATGCAAAATTGTTATTATTTAGACACATAAAATAGATAGAAAGCAAGAAATACACAGAAAATGAATTCATAATTTTATAACAATTTTTCAACTATACTTATCAAATTCACTAGCACAGTTATCAATTTTGTAGTTAAAAATGATGATCTGATAGTTAATAATGATGATTTCTCAATTGATAATGACTATTTTGAAACTGACCTTCACAAATCCATAATTACACAAAAAATACAAAACACAAGGAATGATTTCATAGTTTTAGAGTGATTTCACAAGTTATTTGACCAATTGCATAGTTAAGAACCATGCTTTCATTCTTTAACTCATTGATTTCATAATTTACCTAGAATGGAGAGTTACAAAAAATAGAAAACACAGATAGAATAAAAAATAAAGTATAAAGATGTTAGAAAGAAGAAAACTATGAAATAGATTATAAAAATAGGGTAAATGACAATTTTGTATTTCTCTATTATAATTTCATTGTTAGACTCCCCTAATTTGTAGTTACGTGATAGATGCACACAGTAGAACTTAAAAATCCAAAACATGACCTACATCTTCAAACAACACAAATAAATGCATTGAAGGAAATCTAAAAATACAAATTAAGATATGAAATCTTAATTTAAAATAACTCATCCTAAGATAGAGATAAGAACCAAGGAAATAACATAAACTTATTCCTTAGTACCAAAAAACTTCTTCCATTGTGATGTGAATTTTATTAGCTCTCATTGAATTGTGGTTGCTGACTCTTCTAATATAAGGTAAAATGGGAAACATTTTGATACAAACATGTTATTTGATGGCTTTGATTCATTTTGGATTCATTTTGAATTCAATAGCACTTCATTATCATGAGTCAGGATGATGAAGACTTTCATACTTATTTATAGATTTTTTGAGGAAAGATTAAATGATGGAGGATTATTTAAATATTTAAATAATCCAAACAATTTGTGGTGGCTAGTGAGTCCTCATCTATGAGGATGATGACCATTTTAAATGGTTGAGATAAATATGGAGATGGTTAGTTGAGTCACCAAGAATGGTTCAAGATGTTTGACAACTCAAGGGATGATTCAAGGGTAGTTGAGGAAGTTATGAGATTGGTTGGGGTGAGTCAACATGTGATGGAGATAAAGGTGGAAGATGTTTGTTGAGGTGTAAAATATAGATTTAATAATTAAATTAGGATTAAAAGTGTGCATAATTGATTAAATTTGATTTACCTAATTATTTAAATGAGGGAAATGTCATGAATTATAATTCAAATTTAGGAAGAAGAATTAGTAGGTTTTAGATGCATTTTGACAATAAGTGTAATTTAGGTTTCTACATTAGGTTTTGAGGAATTTTAAATGTATTAGTATATTTTTAAAGGATTTATTGATGAAGCTATGATCTTAGTGGCATTTAGGCAGTAGGTATGCAATATTTTTGAAGAATGTTTATGAATGTTACCTTTGAAGAGAAAAATACATTATTAATATAATTATTGTATGTTTTTTACCACTTTCTATGGGTTATCTATAATATGTGTTTAAGATGAATCTAAATAATTTTATTGGGTATTAGATATAAAAAAATATAAAATATTGCACTTTTTTATTTTAGTTGGGCGGAGTGGATCATTTAATTATGATTTTCATTTCTCAACCTAAATATTTGAAGGATGTTATTTGAATCTTGACAATAATAAAAATGTTCCAAATATAGGCTTTTAAACATTTGATTCATCAAAATATTTAGGTTTCAAATTCTATGAATTTCCTTGAGTTATTTGATGTTTATATTTAAAGGTCAATTATAGGTTGTCTATGTTTCCAAAAATAAGTTGTTTCATATTTATAATGGTTATTCTAGATTATGGATTATGATAGTTTTATTATTTCTATATTTTTTTGTTATAATGCATATGGATTTTCATTATTATAAATTAATAAAGGAAAAAGTTTCCAATTTCTAATTTTACTCATGGGGTTATGTCATGTATACTTAAAACATAGTTATGGAACCAAAGGTCCTAAGTCTATGGGTTTGTTTTGGGAATTTAAGCTGGCTCTCATTTATTTTTTATTCTATACTACACTTTATAGCTTGGTAGTTGAGCTCATAGAAATATCATAAAAGTTATGTATCACATGTTATCATGATGTTCCTAGTTAAGCATATGAATAAATGTAGTTATATTAAATATGTGTTGATCACATTTTATTTATAATGTATATTTTGTCTGAAAATGAGAATTATGCATATGACTAAGTAATTTTGACTAAAAAACCTTAGATTGGTAACATAGACATATCAAGGACCAATGACGAATGACATGCACAAATATGACCACAAGACACGTAATAAAGGATAAAGCACTAAAAATATTTGACACCTAAAAACATAATATAATGGTCATATGACAAAAGAAAAGATTATAAAATAGATTTTTAATGAAAACAAATTACAAATCTTACCCATAAAACTTAAAACTATTGTTACAAATTAATAGTTAGTAACATTATTATTGTGTGATTTTTAGTATTTACTAAGAGGTAAATATTATATTTGATTGATTATTTATTGTATGGTAAATAATCTTAGTTGTTGTATTACCTAATTCAGTAGTTAATCTATTATACCCATGAGTCCATTAATGGGTGTATTGTTATTTGTCCTTCCTATTCTTAAAAAAGTTGTCTTATTGCTTTGGCTATATAATAGCCATTGTATAGTTTTCTTAAATGGTAAAATATAATATCTGAGAGTGAAATATTATTCTTTGTATTAATGGTCTCAATATTTTTCTGATTGTTTTCTATTTAGCTTATATCAACTCTCTACAAATAAAAACTAGATTTATTAACTATAACACATACTAAAAACATAAAAATAAAAATGAGTGTCAAAAAACCTAAAACGTAAAATATTAAGAACTCATGAAAATAAAAAAAATGAAGATATATTTTTTAATAACTATTAAACAAATTATAGACCTTAAAAAACTATAACTTAATCTAAATCTAAAACATAATACCTAAAATCAAATATGATGGACTTAAACTAAACACCTATACTAAGAACTCAAACAAAACATAAATAGAAAAGTAAACATTAAAAAGCTATTTAAACTTAATTTCCTATGTGCGCCTTATAGTTGTAATGCAAAGAGACTAAAAACTTTAATTTTAATGATGATTGACTTATACAACTATTGGAAAACTAATAACAAAACATATAACCTAAAAACAACTTATAATCTTGAAACTATTGGCTAAGTAAAATCTTGTATTGAAGGAGATACAAACCATAGACAAGTAGAGTATAACTTAACAAGTCAATAAAGGGGTGATCAAGGGTCTACCAAGTAGGGATCTTTGTAAGTCACTATGTTGGAGACATATTTTGACTAATATAAATAGAAACCAATCTATCTGAGTGTGAAGAGATCTAAGTTACTAAGGATTAGAGAAGGACTGAGCCAAGATTAGAGATTTATTGAGTTGTAATTGCATTGTATACCATTCTCATGCATGACTAACATGACAAGCTAAGAATAAAATGCTATAACTATATTTGATTTTACCAAGCTAAGATACTAGACTACTAACACTATACCTAAAATAATGAGTGAAGCCTTTACATCTTCATCTATTTCCCCAACCATTTTAGTCCAATCTTCAAATGGTTTATATTGATAAATTTACCCTAGAAACTAAATAATGAAATAGGGTACATTCAATCATCAAAACATTCTCACTTACATCTTTCTAGAAACATGCATAAAGCTTAAATGTTGATGCAAGAGCATCTAAAGGTTTGTGAAATCTTGTATCAACCAAAAACACAGTGCAATGTATTTTATATGATTTTTGAATTGTGGCCTTGTTTTGTGAGCTTGTTTACCTCTTTGTATGATGTTTTAAAAGTATTCCTTTGCCATGAAAAAGAGCAGAAATATTTTGACTATTTTTGTAGGTCTGTAGGGACTATTCAAGCATAGACACTTGTTATAAATGGTTCTTTAACTATGGTAATATTCATATGATAAAATTTTGTGAGGTCATAGCATATGGCACTTATAACATTTTTACCAAGTTTTAGACCATTTTGAGCTACCACAAAACTGTACCAAATGTTACACTTGTTAGGATGGTTATTTACTTTTGGTAAAGTTAAGTTATGAATTTTATAATGACTTGGTGGGATGATATACCTAAGATTTAATAACTCTACACAAGATTTTAGATAATTTGAAGTCATCATGGAGGCATACCATATGATTTTTTCAAAAAACATGGTAGATGGTTCTTGACCTTAAAGAATGTCTAAGGTAAGAATTAGGATACCAAATTTTGAATGGTGGTATAAAATTTATCTTATAATGTGTGTTCCAAATTTAAGCTCAATTTAATAAGTGGTAAAAAATTATGATATTTTTTGTATCTATTGTCTAGTTAGAAACATAACTTGTCTAATCTATAAATGATGCATTACCTTTCAGAATAGTTGGATTAAGAATTGGGTTACCAAATTTGTATATATTAAATAAAATGTATTTTATAAGGTTTTTTCCATATTGTATCTCAGTTCGATAAGTGGAGACAATGTTATGAAAGTTTTTGTAACTATCACTCATCTAGAAAATGCTTGTGTATCTTGATGTTCCATTACCTTGTGGTGGAGCTACGGTACGAATTAGCTTACCAAATGTTTTGTGTTGAAATAAAATGTATAAATATTGTAATTTTAAATTTAAATATCATTTAGATAAACTGAGTTAAGGTTTCACAAATTTTAATAATTGTCATTCAACCTGGTTCAAATTAAATTATTATTTTAAATTTTAATATAATTGTCATTCAACCTAGTTTTAATATATATGTAGTCTACAACACTTGGCAAGGTTGTTCTTTACCTGAAGTAACTTGAGGTAATGCATGTTAAGATTTAGGTGAAAATCTTAGGGGTGAAAAAAAATTATTCTAAATTTTGTGGTTAAAATTTCATATCAACTAGATTAATGATGTTGAAGTTAGGGTAGTTTTTCTAACTATTGTTTAGCCTAAAACATTATCTAGTAGTTTCTGATAGTTAGGTGTTGATATTGAAATATGAATTCCACCTTAATTTTGTATATTATGTGGAGGTAATGAAAGTTGAATATACACCCCATGAATCTAGGGATGTTAAAAGGAATACATGATTGAGAGAAAGGGTGTTTTTTTATAGAAGAATGAACTAAGAAGGAGCCAAACTCTCCAAAAAGAGAACAAAGAGTTGTATTAGTTTATGAGGAACCATATGAGAGTTCATAAACATTTATTGTAATGAAATAATCCTTTAGATTCATGTGTGACTATGTGAATGTGTTTGAGAGTGTGATTTTATTTCTATTGTAATGTTTTGATATTCATGAAATGAAAATATGTTAAGTATGTCAAGTCTGAGTAAGTGTTAGTGTGTGTCCATTAGTTATTCACCAACCCTATCAACACAAAGACAAAGGTATACCTTAATTGGTATCTAAATATTTTACTTTCACCAAGTGGTATCAGAGTGAGGTGTTTTCATTGTAGGTTGAGTATGTGAAACTTCTGTATGATTTTGTTACAAGATGTGAAAGAGAAGACTATTAAGTGAGATGCAAGTTGTGAAAGAGAAGCTTACATAAGTTATTTTAGGTGTGAGATAAGTCCCAAAAGTTATGATGGATTTTGAGAGGATCCATTTTGATTTTATTGTAGTTTGTGAAAGATAAGCCTATTTATTTTGGAAAGAGATGGACAATAAAGGAATAAGAGCACCATAGGTAGAAGGCTTGATAGAGATGTTGAAAATATTCTAGGAAATATTGGAAATGGTGGAAATGATTGGTTAATGTGGATATTTTGGAGCTATGAGTGAAGATTATGAGGAAGAGATAATGGTTGGGTTGATGACCCTATAAGTGAGATTATATTATTTGGAAAGAGACCAAACAAGTAGAGGAAAATATTCTAGTAAAAGGAAAAGACCAGCAAAGGTCAAGGTGAGGGAAAGAGGTAAGTATATTTATGATAATGAATTTTTGTATGGTCCAGAGAGCCCTGATAAGTTTAGGAAATGGGTAGTGGAGTTAGAAGTTTATTTTAAAATTTATAATATTGAAGACCATGTGAGAGTAAAGTATGAAACTAATAGACTTTGTGAAAATTTAGTTGTGTATTGAAAATATTTCCAAGAGAGGAGATAAGGGAAAGGTAAGTGGAAAGTATGTGAATGGGAGAAAATGATTTCCAATATGTTGGGTCTATATGTTCACCCAAAATTTCAGCCAGGATGGTTTAATAATATTTGTGCGAAGAGGCTTGAGAGATTTGGAAAGAATAATAATTACATAAGAGGCAATAAGGATGGGGAGTTGTCATTTGAATAGTTAAAGACCACTTCAATAAGTGGCATGGATGTACATAGGTGAGTGAAAGAATAGGTTGTCTTGGAAGGTAATAAGGAGATGAGGATTCTATATGTAGATTCCAATTTTGATTTTTAGAACAATAGATTTAATGAGAGATATGAGTGGCCTACAAAAGAATAAATCCTCATACAATAAGATATGGAGGTGATATGTGTTTATAAAAATAAGGAGAGCCATTATTGGATGATGGCAAGGAGTTTAAAGTATCTCATGAGCGGGAAAAATTATAATCATCCTTTGTTATTAAAGGCAATGCAGTTGTATTTTCCATTTTGAAGTGTAAAAGGGTTGAGGATAACCAAGGAAAGCTATAGGTTCATGTAAATGAAAAAAGATAAGTGAATGAAAATAGCAACCCAAATGAGTTACAAATTTCCATAAAGGAAATAATAGAGTCAAAATAAGTGAAATTCAATTCACATGAGGAGAGTATGGTTTCATACCATCTATTTTTAGGAGAATATAGCACAGAGAATAATGAGAGAAAATACATGATGGTTGTTAAAAATGGGCCTTTGGGAGTCCATCACAAGTGAGAAATATATGAAAAAAATATGAGAAGTAAAGAATACTTGGACATTAAGTCCTTGTGGTGCGAATAAGAGATGGAAGAAGTTATTGTGAGAACTCATGATTCCCTCAATAATTTTTTTTAATGTGTAAGTGCATCATAGGTGGAGGATGGAAATGGTGGACATGTTTTTACCAAAAAGAGTGAAGGATTAAAATGGTTTTTCATATGTAGGATTAGCCCGTATAGGTGTTGGAGGAGACATTCTTATGATTTAATTTATGCATTGTACTCATATGGATAAGGAGAGTGCAATATTATGTATACATGAGATGGATCAAATGAAATAGGTGAAAGGAATCGGCCCAAATATGATATATAGAGGATGAGAACTAAAAATGAGTTGTCACAAGAAAAATGATAGAGTGATAGAGGCTTTGATGATGAAAATTAATATAATAGTGTGAATATGGAGGAAGCATAGATAGGGACCATTAATTATCATGTTTTTAAATTAAATTATCACTATAGCTAGTGAGCACGTGTAGAAATGGAGAGAGAGGAGGCATTCAAATAGGCCTTCCAAGGTGAAGATTTGAATATAGAAGTGATAAAGTATGCACTCAAGAAGTAAAGTGAACAAAAGTATCTGATTTACATATCATTCAAAGCATTCAGAGAAAAAGATAATTTCGTAATAGAGGGGAATGGGTTTCTTGACACAATAGTGAGGAAAATAAGAGAGGAAGAAGTGAATACTATCCTTGAAGTGGTACTAGAGACTATGGGTTATCATTTGGATGCCCAAATGTATGTTGAGTTTATGGAGGTGATTGATCTATAAACTAAAAATGCAAGTGTGGCAAATTTGAATAACTCACTTTTGCATTTAAAAGATCTTTCTATTTTCTGACTTTTTCTTTAAATTTTGTATAAAGAAATTAAAACTAGAATTAAAATGAAGATAAGAACTAAATAATAATCAGAGAAAATTCAAAGAATTCATCAGCAAATTGATAACGGAGTTCGGCTTCAATAGCCTACGTCTTCGGGTCCGTTTGAAGTGAGGACCATTCTCATTAATTTTGTACAACAAATGGCTTCCAAAATCAATAAAAGTCTTCAATTCACCTTATCTAATCTCTATTTGCCTATAAAAATATCTCTCAGACCTGAAAATAATGGCCCAAGGCCATACAAAGCAAAAACAAGGCTCTAACCTTCTTAATTCTCCTTACAAAGTCAGCTTTTTGTCTCTGTTTAAGTAGAAATTAGTCCCTTTTATAACACTTCAACCTCCGTGGCTGAATTGGTCAAGGCATTAACCTTTTAGGTGGCAGGTCAAGATTTCAAATCTGCCTCCCACCTTTCTAGGTGCTTGGGAAGAGTGAAAATGTCGGCCTTAGGCGCTTAGCATGAGATTTTAAATGTTTTCCCTCCTTTTTTGGCGCCTTTGACTTGGTTTTGTCCCACATTTGTTGGGAATTCAGTTTTAAATGATTTAAATAGATGTGTTTGTTCCCTTTTCAAATGCCTAAGACTTAGGTGCCAACTTAGGCCATTGATTTGACTTGGTCCATGCATGGTTGGTGGGATGACATGGCGGGTGACATGGCAGTTTCTTTGGTGCCTTATTTCAAAGTTTGAAATTTTCAAATAACATGTGAATAAAAATAACAAACCAATTTTTTTTTTGCACCAAATTATTTTTCCATGTGTCAAGTGGCTATTGGTCCACTTGGCATGTTTTCAATAGTGCCACATCACTTTAGACACCCCCTGTCGCAAGATTTCTTCAACTAGCCATATCTTGAACATCCAGACTCCATTTTTTGAACCGTAAAAAGCGCTAGAAATATCTCAATGAATCCTATGATGTGAAAATGATTTGAATATAATTTGAAGACTTTGAAAAATGGAATGGTACATGGATCCACTTGGATCATTCCTCCCCACTGGGAACTTTTGGACCTCCGAAAGTTAAAATTAATTGGTAATGAGGTGAGGGTATTTTTCCCTCACCTTTTCGACTTCTATCCAACTGGCCTTGCTTGGGTGCATCCCTTTGAGACCAACACAAAGATATTCAATGTTACCTCTTCGTGAAGTCCACATATTCCTATCAAGTATAGTATCTTCCTGCAATTTTGTTAGATATTCAGGAGAAAAATCATCAATGGAAGGAATGGATACACTTTCATCATGATCAATTATCATTGGAGGCTCATACAATTTTAGATTTTCCACATTTACAACTGAATAAATCTTCATGTAAGATGGTAAATCTAATTGGAAAGCATTTGTGCCAATTTTTTCTGTTATCTGAAAAGGACCATACCGGATTGGTTTCAACTTTTTACCTTCACCTGTCAGTCCTTCCTTACTAATGTGAAGCCATACCATATCACCTACAACAAATTGGTGATCAATACGATGTTTGTCATGCCTAGCTTTGTACTTGGCTTGACTTTTCTCCAATTGAGTATGAACAGTGTGATGTATGAGTTGTATTTGTTTAATGAACTTCTTGGCTCGAATGGCTTCTTTTGGTTCTCCAACAGCTGTATCCTATCCATAGCAAACATCTAGAGGAGATTTAGGAAAGTATCCATAACAAACTTCAAATGGATATTTCATTGTAGAAGAATGAAGTGCTCAGTTATATGCATGTTGTATGTAACACAATTGTTCATCCCATAACTTTAGATTTTTATTGCTATAACCCCTAAGCAAATGTACCACAGTGCGGTTCACAACCTCTATTTGTCCATCGGTTTGTGGATGAAATGTAGTGCTCTTTTTTAATTTAGTGTCCATTAGTCCCCACAAATTTGACCAAAACTCCCCAATAAATCGAGAATCTTGATCAAAAATAATTGAAGTAGGCAAACCAAAATGAACCCATACATGTTTAAAGAACAAATGTACAGTGCCTTCGCTAGTAATTTGCTTAGTGCAAGGAATCAAAACACACATTTTGCTAAATCTATCCACAACCACATATAAATAGTCATGTTTTCTTTGTGTCATAGGCAACCCCCCCACAAAATCCATGGAGATACTTTCCCAAGGGTGAGTAGGAATAGGTAGAGGAGTATAAAGTCCCAGTTTCCTATTACTAGGTTTACTTGTGGCACAAAGAGTACATCCCTTTATATATTTAGCAACATTTTCCTACATACGAGGCCAATAACAATACATCTTCCAATGTGCAACCATTTTAGCAACTCCAAAATGACCAGAAATAAGAGAAGTATGTGCTTCTCTAATCATGTGCACCCTCTCATTTTGAGGAATACATAGTTTACCCAAATGATACAAAAGATCATTGTGTACATGATAGTCCAATTCTTCTACTTGTCTACTACTCATCAAGTCTTTATAAACATCTTGAAAATCAAAATCATTCACATATTGTTCTTTATAACTTTCATGAGACAAAGAACCATGTTGTAAAATAATAGATGCAACAACCATAGGAGGTCTAGATAGCATATCTGTAACCTTATTCTGAATACCTTTTTTATACTTGATCACAAGATGAAATTTTTTTAAGAAACCCATCCAACGAAAATGTCTAGACTATTGTAGCTTAGTTTGTGATTGGAGATACTGTAAGGGCTGATGACTTGTATGTATTGTTTCTTTTCCCATTAAGTAATGTTTCCATTTTTTAACACTTTGAACCAACACATATAACTCCTTATCATAAGTTGAATATTTTCTTACTGCACTTGTAAAGGTTTCAGAATGATAACAAAATGGTTTCTTACCTTGCATTAAAATAGCTCCCATATCATACTCACTTGCATCTGTCTCGATCTCAAATGGTTGTTGTATATCAGGAAGTGCCAAGACTGGAGCAGTACTTATCTTTTCTTTCAAAGTGTCGAAGGCTTTTTGATGTTTGCCTCCCCACTGAAAGATATGTTTCACACTTGTCAAAGAATGCAAAGGTGATGCAATATATGAAAATTAAGCAATAAACTTTTGCCAAAACTATACTGCACCAAGAAAACTTCTAACCTTAGTTGTGTTAGTGGGTGTAGGCCAATTAACAATGACTGCCACTTTTTTAAGATCAATTTTCAATTCACCATGTCCTACAATATAACCTAATTATATCAAAGAGGTCTTGCCAAATTCACATTTTGACATTTTTAGATAAATTTTTTCCCTTTGTAATGCATCCATGACTTTCTTAATGTGGATCACATGCTATTCCCATGACTTTCTGAAAATCAATATATCATCTAAGTAAACTATAACAAAATCATCAAGGAACTGTCTAAAAACATCATTCATCAATCTCATGAATGTATTCAGGGCATTACACAACCCGAAAGGCATAACAAGCCATTCAAACAATCCTTATTTTGTCTTAAAGGCAGTTTTCCACACATCACCTTCATTAATTCTTACTTGATGATATCCACTTCTCAAATCTAGCTTAGTGAAATAAATAGCATGTTTTAATTGATCCAACAAATCATCAATACAAGGAAGAGGGTAACGATTCTTAATAGTAATTTTATTTAAAGCACGAAAATCAACACACATTTGCCAAGTGCCATCTTTCTTTGGAACCAAAATAATTGGCAAACCAACAGGAGATGAACTTGGATGAATATCACCTCTATCCAATTAATCCATTACCTATTTTTTTATTTTCTCATTTTCCACCACTAATAACTAGTACATGCCAATGTTATGGAGAGGAGAATCCTGCAATAGCTAAATTTTATGTTGAACTCCCCTTTTAGGGGGTAAGCCCACATCATCGTAAGTAGAAATGATTTCAACCAATTCATTCTTGTGTCTAGGATCACACTTTTCCAAAGCTTGAGAATATTCTTTTTCCTTAGACTTAATCAACATGAGACAAAAATTCTTGCTTGAATTAACTAGTCCTTTCATTTGCCCTGCTGTAACCAAGGAAAGACTTGTTCTAATGTGATGTGCTCTAATTATATATTCAATGACATCCTTAACAAGCAAGTACTTATTCTCCTCTCTATAGAATTTTTTTTTTTTATCATAAAGATATGGGCTTACCAAAATAATCCCACTTATGTCTAATGGAACAACATCCAACTCAACCTCATCTACGAACTTGGATGTGATGGCAAACCTTAGTCTACAATTTTGTGAGACTTGTAGCTTCGCATTGTCACACACCCAACCTAGTGGATAAGGCTTCGGATGGGGATTGGTTTGTAATCCTAGCTTCTTAACAACCTCTTCATAAATTAAATTTGCTTGTGAACCACTATCAAATAGAGTGTCAATCTTAGTATGTTTTGAAATAACTCTAATGAGGAACAATTCATTTATTTTCTTATCAACATGCATAGAATTCTATTTAGAAGAAGATGCATCATTTGATGACTTAGTTCTAGAAACTGAAAGAGAAAAATCATTATGTAATCCCATAGCTTTAATCTTAGTTTCATCACCTGAATCTAAACCTAAGTCCTCAACCATAGCATTAACCTTCTTTTCTTTCTTTTGATACCTCTTAGGCCTTAACTCAGGATGTAGTTTCCAACACTTAGACTCATCATGATTTTTCTTGCAATGATTACAAAATGGTTTTCTTTCTTCTTTTTTAATAGTATAAGTGGATTTCTATTTACCCTTTCCTGATGAACTTTCCCCTTTGGATTGCTTAACATTAGATTGCTTAATTTTTACTTTAGGAAAAGATTATTTTGATTATTTTCCTCTAGCCTCTAAATGAGTGGCTTGAACACATACTGCATCTAAATTAGTGGGATTGAACATAAGAATCATATGTCTTAAGTAACTATGCATCCCACCTATATATTTTAGCAGTGTTTCTTGTGTGTATAGAGGACCATTCAAAAGTAAAGCTTTTTTCCTAAAATCTTGTGTATAATCTTGAACACTTTGGCCTTTTCCTTATCTGAAACTTTTCCAATCTATCATAGCTCATTGCATATAGCCTAAAGGATAGAATTGCTTTTTGAGTTCTTCAATAAATTCATTCCAAGTAGAAATTGAGTTACCTTTTTGAAGCTCGGCTTCCTTCAACTTACTCTCCCACCAGATGAGAGTTGTGCCTCCCATACGAAGAATAGCCAAATAAATTTTTGACTCATCCCCTACAATCTTTTGGACCCTGCAATAAACTTCAATCTACTTGACCCAATTATCCAACTTTTTAGCATTAACATCACCATTAAACATTGGTAATTCAAACTTAATATCCAATTTTAGTGAAGGGAGAGATTTCATAGTTTTTTATCATCATCCGATGGAGAAGGTTTTTCAGTTTCTTTACCTTTTGATTCTCATGAATCACCTTCTTTTTCATTCTCAAATTTCCTTTGTTTGTCATGGTATAGTTCCTCAACCATGCTTCTCATGTCCATGAAAGCTCGGCAGAAAGCTTGTTTGGATTCCATCTCTTCTTCAACCATCCTTGAAGCACACCTTGAACCAATCTCTGGATTATACTCAACAAGTTTTCCTTCACTCTTTTGTGATTTAGACCTTGTAAACATACACTAGCAATCACTATTAAATAACAACCGCTCTAATACCAAAAATTTGATCTGTAAACTGAAAATGCAAGTGTGGCAAATTCGAATAACTCACTTTTACATTTAAAAGATCTTTTTATTTTCTAACTTTTTCTTTAAATTTTATATAAATAAATTAAAACTAGAATTAAAATGAAGATCAGAACTAAATAATAATAAGAGAAAATTCAAAGAATTCACCAGTAAATTGATAACGGAGTTCGTCTTCAATAGCCTACGTCTCTGGGTCCATTCGAAGTGAGGATTGTTCTCATTAATTTTGTGCAACAAATGGCTTCCAAAATCAATACAAGTATTCAATTCACCTTAAATGATATCTATTCACCTGTAAAAATATCTCTTAGACTTGAAAATAATGGTCCAAGGCCATACAAATCAAAACCAAGGCTCTAACCTTCTTAATTCTCCTTACACAGTCAGCTTTCTGTCTCTATTTAAGTAGAAATTAGTCCCTTTTATAACACTTCGACCTCCATGGCTGAAGTGGTCAAGGAATTAACCTTTTAGGCAGCAGGTCAAGAGTTCAAAACTGCCTCCCACCTTTCTAGGTGCTTGGGAAGAGTGAAAAGGTCAGCCTTAGGTGCTTAGCATGAGATTTTAAATGTTTTCCCTCCTTTTTTGGCACCTTTGACTTGGTTTTGTTCCACATTTGCTGGGAATTCAGTTTTCAATGCTTTAAATAGATGTGTTTGTTTCCTTTTCAAATGCCTAAGACTTAGGCACCAACTTAGGCTACTGATTTGACTTGGTCCATGCATGGTTGGTGGGATGACGTGGTGGGTGACATGGCAGTTTCTTTGGCACCTTGTTTCAAAGTTTGAAAATTTCAAATAACATGTGAATAAAAATAGCAAACCAAAAAAAAAAAATTGCACCAAATTATTTTTCCACGTGTCAAGTGGCTATTGGGTCCACTTGGCATGTTTTCAACAGTGCCACGTTACTTTCGACACCCCCTATCATAAGATTTCTTCAACTAGCCATATCTTGAGCATCTGGACTCCATTTTTCAAACCGTGAAAAGTGCTAGAAAGCTCTCGACAAATCATATGATGTGCAAATGATTTGAACAAAATTTTAAGACTTTGAAAAATGGAATGGCACATGGATCCACCTGGATTAGTGATATTGAGGATGAAAGAAGAGATGGAAACTGCAAAAGAAGAGGAGATACAAATAGATAGCATTGATCCAATAGTAGGTTGGATATTAATTAGCTAGATCTAAGAATGATTTAGGAGGATGTGGTTGGTCTATAATAGATTTAATCCCACATGGGAGTGTAATATGAAAGAAAGAGCATCTTTGTGGAGGTTTTAGGTTGAATATGGGTTTCAACCCAAAATAAGATGTGTTGTGGAAAGGATGAGCCTTTGGCAAATGAGAATGGACTATGATGGGTTTAACATCACTAAAGGAGGAGTGAAGAGAGACAAAAATAATATGGAAAGAAAGAGTAGAGGAAAGATGAAGATGAAAGAGATAGAAATGGAATAAAAATTACAATAATTTGTTGAAATACTTGGTGTGTTGGAAGGGAACTCCATGGCCACTATACTTCATGGTCAAAAGAGAGTTTTTCCACTCATTCCATCTATGTGAATAGGCTATCAAATTTTAAAAACCTTAGGTGCCTGATACATGAGCATCTCAAAGGTTCGTGTAATCTTGTATCAACCAAAAATAGAGTGCAATGTGTTTTATTTGATTTTTAGGTTGTGGCTTTATTTTTTTCAGCTTGTTTATCTCTTTGTATGATGTTTCAAAATTACTCCTTTGCTGCAAAAAAGTGTAAATATATTTTAACAATTTATGTTAGTATGCAAGGAATGTTAAATCATAAAAACTTGTTAGAAATAGTTATTCATCTAAGGTAATATTGAGATGATGAATTTTTTGAGGTCATAGCATATGACACAACATTTATACCAAGTTTCATATCATTTGGAGTTACCTTACAAATGTACCAATGGTCATACTTGGTAGGATGTTTATTTACATTAGATAATATTTAGTTATGAATTTGATTATGAAACTTTGTGGGATCATATAACCTATCACTTAAAACTTATGCACAAAAATTTTAGATAATTTAGAGTCACCATGGAGGTGTACCACCTAATTTTGTCAAAACACTTGGTAGATGGTTCTTAACTTTACAAAATAGTTGTGGTAAGAATTAGGCTACTAGATTTGTATTGGTGTTATAAAATGTATCCTATAATGTAATTTTTAAATTTCATCTCATTTTAATAAGTGGTGAAAAAGTTAAAATAAGTTTTTTAAATGTTGTCTAGCTAAAAAAGGAACCTATCTAGTCTATAAATAGTTCATTATTTTTTAGAAATGTTGCATTAATAGTTGGGTTACCAAAATTTGATATGTGAAATAAAATTTAACCTATAAGTTTTTTTCCAAATTTAAGAACAATTGGATAAGTGGAGACAAAATTATGATTTTTTTTTGTAACTATCACTAAGACATAAAATGCATCTATGTAGCAGAATAGTTCATTATCTTTCAGTAGAGCTACAGTAAGAAATAGGTTAGAGAGTTTCATGGTTTGATATAAAATGTATACATACTATTATTTTTTAAATTTAAGATCATTTTAATGAACTTAATTAAAGTTTCAAAAAAATTATTAGTTGTCATTCAACTTAGAAATGTCATTTGTGTGGTCTGTGACCTTGGAAAGATTACTCTTTACTTATGGTAATGTCTGTTAAGAGTTATATGGTGAAATTTTGAGGGATGATGTAAAATTTAACCTAAAATATATGTTTTAAATTTTATATAAATTTTATTAATGACATTTAATTTATGGTGGTTTTTATAACTATCATTCAACTTGAAATGTTCCCTGATAATTTATGATAGTTACTAAAAATTAGGTGTTGATCTTGAAAAATGAAGGTTGCCTAAATTTTTCACATTATGTTGAGGCAAGGTAATTGTAATATACACCCCATGAAGTTGGTTATATTTATATTAATACGTGATTGAGAAAAATGTAGTTTTTTTGGAGATAGGAATGAGCTAGGAAGGAGCAGATTTCTCTATGAGTAGAACAAGAGTTATATCAGTTTAGGAGGAACTATATGAAATTCTATAGCTCTTTTATGTAATTAAATAATCCTATATAGGCATGTGTGAATGTGTTATTATGTTTTAGATTTTTATTTTATTTCTATTGTAACATTTTGAGATTAACAAAATTAAAATCTGTTAAGTGTGTCAAGTTTGAGTAAATGTTGATGTGTGACCATGAGTGAATGTCTAGCCCTAGAAATATAGAGTTAAAGGTATACATTAATTGGTATCAAACTCTTATGATTTCACCAAATTTAAATTAAAAATAAAAATATACCTAATGCAAAATCAATATTATAATGCAGTCAATTTGAATCAATGTTTATGTAAATGCCCACTATCATAAGCTAAGTCATACTATGTTGAATATAGAATTTAATGAAAAATGATAAAATTCAAGATCTATAAGTATAATAATGTGATGCAAAGAGATAATTTCACATTCTCATATATATATATATATATTCCAAACCTTTTACTGTAAATTGTCAACATCACCTAAATAAAGAACCATATATATATAATTTTCATTTTATATGTAAACTATGAAGAATATTTAAATGAAAAAACTATGAAAATAATGAATATGATGGAAGGAGAGAAGAGAGTACAAATGGATGGTGAATATCAAAAAAATTACACATGGTCTACACTATAGGTTGTTGATAGTATGCAAGTAAGGTGAATGGACATAACAATATTTGTTTGATGTGGTATGTATTTAAACATTATTATATGATCCATTTTGATGCAAAAATAAATGAATGGAGGGAAAACACAGAGGTCCACAAGGAACTTCCTCTTATACTAGTGTTGAAAATTGATTGAGATTTCTCTCAATAATATGTTTGTTTGTCAAAATTCATTATTTATTTGATTAAAATCATTACATATATATAGGTTTAAGGAGATCATATAAATAAGAAGTTTTTATCTATCACTTATCCCAAAAAATATATCACAATTATCTCCTACAATCTCTACATGATTTGTTCTAACAAATCACTTACATTAATATATTTTTATATAACTCACTCACCTAATAACATGTTATATTATTAATGTTCACCACAAATATGAGAACTAACTTATATTTTATTATCACCCAAGGCATCCAATTAGATTCCCAAAAATTGGCATCTTCCTAATTACCGATCCCATTCCGTTAAAGAAAAAATAAATAAGTAAAATGAGACAAACACTCGATTAAAATTATATGTTTAATTTATATAACCCTAATTTTTTTTAAAAAGGATGGAGTGGATCATAACCCTAAATTTTTATTCATTTTCACTATGATTTTATGAGTAGCATCTATGGCTTATACTGTTAAAAATATTATCAATGTTTATTATAGTTTTCTAGAGAGTAAATAAGTAAAGTTTCATCATCTAGGAAAACCAACAATTTTTCATTTACATGTAGGGTTTTATCAATCTAGGTTTGTCATCTCTATTTCCCATGGATTCATTATCTTAACCTAATGCCCTTATCCCATGAAAACAAATATGCCTAAAAATTTGTGAACTAAATATATATACATGGAATGATTAAAATGTACTAGATGTAACAAAATTTATAAGTGAATTTAATATCATATTCATTATATTTGAGTACCAAAAGGACTCGACCTCAGCACTTAGGTTTCATTTTTATAATTTCAACACTTTTATAATGATTTTTTGAGTGGTTTTATTTTAAAAACTATGTATTCTATGTGTTTTCCTTTTGTTTCACCTTATTTTCACTTCCTTTCTTAGTATTTTCATAATATTAATTTCATGTCCAGTGTGAAGTGTGGATTGAGGTTAACTCAATTATTTTGAATGATAAAAGTTATAATTTACACTATAATATAAACCACCCATGTATTTTTGTGCCCTTAATATATTTCATAATTTATTTCCATCATGATGATTATTATTCCCTTCTTTTTATCATTTTACTATTTATTATTTCCACTTGCCACTTCTTATTCACATGTGGAAATTTTTAAATTCCTTTTACCCATTTTTATAAACATGAAGTGTCTAATGTGCTAGAAAATTTGCTTCTTTAACATGTTTTCAATATTTCCCCTTTTATGTTTTACCTTTAGACCATCAACCTTCTCACAACCATGGATCACCATGATAAAGACACATGGAATGATATCGAGCACCCGAAAAGTATAAAAGCTTAGAACCATTAGAAGGTGGACCAAAGAATTGCTTAAATCTTATATAAATCTGATTTAATGATAATGTGCCAAGTTTCAATTGCTCAGAACCCCATAGAACATAAAATCTTGAAACCATTATCACATGGTAATGCAAAACCATTAAATTTGTTGATAAGCAGGTGAATTATTTGTGTTTATATTTTAACAAGAATATGCCATGTGGTAAGTTCCAAAGCTTGAGATAACACATAATCTTAACACCATTAGCACATAGGAATGTGGAACTATTAGATTTATCGATAAATAGATGAAGTCTTTATTTTTTATTTTAATGAGAATATTCCGTGTGGTAAGTTTGTGAAGCATAAGAGACCATAAGACTTAAACTTTTAATAATGCATAATCTTTTGAAGACTTAGAAATATTATAAATTTCTAAATCTTTGAGTGATGCAAGAGCAATGTGTGTCACAACCATGTGAAATCCAATAGTATGGGCCTGATTAGAAAATTTAATGATCCTCATCCTTTAATCCTACGATCCAAAATATACTAATTAAGACAGAGATATATTAGTACTATTAGCTCATAAATCATAGCGTTGACATTGAAATAAAATTCATGAAAACCCAAGGTTTGAAATGACTTTAGATGCTAGTTTAAGATTATATTTTGACAATGTAAACTTGTGTAATTATAGATTATATGAAAATAACCCTATATAATAAATCTATGAAAACTATGTCATTTTTTTTAGTCTCATAGCTCCTCAAATAAAAGTTTTACAATAATGGGTCCTTGTTTTAAAATTTTAAAATGGGGTGTGTGTGTGTTAGGGCACAAAACATGGTGACTCACATGGGAAAATACTCCTGAGTATTTTAAGAACTCAGAATTTCAAAAATATATTATGATAAAACTTCAATCTTAACAAAGAAAAAATAATGAAATACAACTTCTGGAATAAACTCTTACTTCCTGATGCAACAAACTAACCTTCATATTCCTTGGATTAGTGTGTCATCTAGTGAAATTAATTTCTTTTGGTCATGAATATTTTAGAAAATACCTAAATAAACATTGCAGGTTTCATTTTGACTTTTGACTTTACAACCAAAGAAAAAATAAAGCTTGGGTATTTCTCTTCTACCATCTAGACATCCATAGCTCTAACAAAAGTACCTCTAGTTCCAACCAACACCTTGCTCTACTGCTAGTCACGTGTCTATAGCCTCAATATAGTTTACCTAAATCACCTATCCTTTATTAGTTTTCATATTTATTTATAATATAGATAGAGAAAGGCTGGTAACCACCTTTAGCTGGGTATATGAATAAGAAAACTTATTGGTCAATTTGTCCTTGTCAGTGTGTATCTGGGCCTATTTTTATCATCTTCTACCCAAGTTTTAGCATGTGATAGTGTAGTACATCCTTAAAAATGGGAAACTTTTATAAAATTTGCTTGAGTATATTAGAGCAAGTGCCAACAATTAATTAATCCTATTCAATCTGAATAAAACAAAGTTTAATTACGATACATACCTCAACTCTAGAAATTCTAGTACTATAAGAATAAATTTCCATGATCATTGATTACACTCCCTTTAGGTATCATCTCCTTTATTTTGGTGTATCCTTTTGGATTTAGTTTAGGAAATTATTTGAGATAGTTTTGAAACTTAGAAAACTAAACAATAAAGTGGGGTAATAAACCATTATAAGTAACAAAACTATCCTAAAGGAAACCAAGTGAATAAAGTAGAAATTTTAAAATTGAAAGTAGTAAATATAATTTATAAAGAAATAAATCTAATATAAAAAGTAGTAAATCTAATCTATAGAGTAGTAAATTTAATCTATAAATTAGTAAATTTAATCTACTACTACTATGAATCTCCATTTATAGTTCACTCTGATTCATCTTCAGTTGGGATAGTCATGAATTAATGCTTCAAAAACTATCCATTGATTGGAAAAGTGAGATCCTTACCTTGGAGGTATTGTAAATGAAAGGCATTATTTCCAAGGATTTCAAATACCTAATATGGTCCAATCCACAAGAGAGTGAACTTGTCATGTTACATTTTCTTCTCGCGTGATTTATCCAAGAGGATCACTAGGTTTAAAAGCCTAAAAGCTTTGATTTTAGATATATTGTCAAACCAATGTTTGATAATATCCTCATGTTTATTGAAGCTATGTATTGATTTAGTTATTACATCTTCTAACTGAACTATCTCAAGTATGTTAGAAGTTATTATCTTATCTTTTCCTATATACTCTTACATGAATTGGTATGATAATAGATTGAGAGTGATGGGGAATATTGGTTGTCATATGTATACCAATAAAAAAGGTAAAGCCTTGAGAGATTTATTATACCTAGTTCTATCTTACCATAGTGTATATTTTAATAAGAGATGTCATTGTCTTGGTTTATTCTATGTAAACTTTTTTATGGTATCCATTAGGTTTTTATTGGTTGACTTAGCTACTCCATTTTCCTATGGGTAATGGTTTGAAGAGAACTTGAGGGTGATTTTATTATTGTAGGTCCATTATGTGAATTTAGTAGATTGTAATGTTGGACCATTATTTTAGACCAATGAAATGGGTGTGCCAAATCTAGTGACTATGTTTCCCACTACAAAATTGATGACATCTATGGCTCAGGAATTATTAGTAGCAATAGCCTCTATCCACCTGGTATAATAATCAATAGCTATGAGGATGAACTTGTGTCCTACTAAAAAATTTGGATTTATTACCCCCAATAAATTACAGGACCCATTGGGTGAAAAGACATCCTTTAATGACTAGATGCAAAGGCATAGCAGCATTCACCACTCTTTTTACAAACACTTGGAACTTGTGGCAAACTCTAATGTGGTTATGGGTATCCTTGAATATTATGGGACAATAATAATCCATCCTTAGAATTTTATGATATATAGTATTTTCAAATTTATTTCAATTTTACAACACTCTCTTCCCCCATATATTCAATCTGTATAAGCTAGATATTTCCTTCATCTATTATTTAGGCCTCAAAAGCTCCTAAATTATTTAGGAACTATACAATTTATTGACATCGTCAAACACCTAGAATTTTTCCACATCATCTAGGATATAAGGGCATGGGACTAATACCTCTAATTTTTTTGTATTTTTAATTCTTGAAGTGATGCTAGATTGTCAATGAAGGATGCCAAATGAATCAACTATCTAATTCTTTTCTCTTGCGATGGAATTGATGTCAAATACTTCAAAATATTCAATCAAGTTTAAATCTTGGTGTTTATCTTTAGGTATGGAAGATTGCATTGGTACTTATTTTTGTTTTGGTTTGCAACCAACTTAGAGTCACCAAACACTAGTAGTTATTTAGTGTTGCGTTTCAATATGAATTGTAAGCCTAAGATCAAGGCTTCATACTCGACCCCATTGTTGTTGCAGGGGAAATGTAACCTATGAGAAAATATGTAATGTTTAATTTATAGGTTTTTAGGGCCATGCCCATGCCAAAACATTATTTCAAATGATCCCCATCAAAGTGTGAGTTCCACAGTTGAAAATGACCTTCAAATTTTTGTTCATGCAATTTTTATATGGTAGTGAATGTATACACACCTGCATGTGTCAATACAAAGTTGACTTACTCATTTTTATCATTGTACTTAGTAATTAAGTACTTCATTTTTAGATTTATGTCTACCCTAATTTAATTTGGTACCCCTTTCCAAGGAAGTCATATGTGGGAGAAATCTAAGACCATATACATGTTTAATGTTTTGACCAATCTCAGCTTAGTAGCAAGCCATATGCCTCTAGAATGTCAATGATTAGGATGTCAATAGTTTGTTGCACATGTATCTCTAATTCCATAAGTATTTATATGTTTGGAAATTCTTTGACATGTGAGACTAAAGATTTATCCAACTGTAATACCACTCTTTTAAACTTATCAGGATTCAAATCTAAATTTTGGTAAACAGTCATATGCATCACATTGGTTGATACCCCATAATCAACTAAATAGTTTTTCATATTTTTATGAACATTCAAATAGTTAATAGGAATGGTGGTACCTTGGGTTTATCTTTGTACAGCATCATGTTTACATGAGTAGTCTTGGATTTGTCAGAAGTCCTCCTTGTTAGGGCCTTGAGTAGTAAATCCCTTTTCTCAATGATTTGAGCCAAATCATGAAGACTGATGGTGGATTTAATATTTTTCATTTTTTCAAAAATATTATATCCTCCTTTGCCCTAATTTTTTAAGATCTATGACTAATCTTTTTCCTTAGGAGGTAAATTATCCCTCTTAGGTTGAGAAAACTATATCTTTCCAGTAGGGGTTGATTATTATTGGCAATTAGATCAGGAGGATTAGTAACACTATTATTGGGAGGTGATGAAGAAGTCATAGGATGCTTAATTCTTAATTTTTAGTTGTTCTTGACCTGTTGATACTACTAGAAAGCATGAACCTCATCGATGTTATTCTCAAGCTCATTATCAGCTTTCCCTAGAAATAGGAAGTCATAGGTGTTAAAGACCATAGCCATGCTAGGGTTTCTCAAAGAATTAGATGAATATGGTTCTTGATGACTGGCATAATTTTATTACTTCTCCACTTCTTGTTGGAATTTTTCAAAAGTAGTGTAGAATTTGATACAATCTAGTTCTTCGTGTTACATAGTTTTATAAATTGACGCCAGTTTGGAAGAGTTGCATCCATGATGTTGATCATTAGCATATTGTTATATGAAACCTGATGCTATTGATTATTTATAGACTTTTTGAAGGGCTTATTATACCTCTAGAACCCATAATCCTGATTACTCTAATTAAATTTATATCCACATGTATTGCCCATACATTTTTGCATGTTGAGGAACTCATTAGTCAATTTTTGTACCATCCTTTGGATGGATTCCATCTCTTTTTTAGTTTATATAGGATAAAAATCCTATGTGGAAGTGATATTAATTGGTATCGAAGGCTAATTCTAGATGTGATGGTTAGAAGTAGAATTATTTACAAAACTAGGATGTTTATTTTGGGAAACATGGGTTGACAATAAATGATTATGCACTAGGGTCTGGTTCTATGTCACAACCTTCTAGGTTGCATTGGGAGTTAAGTTTAAATCTAGGTAGATAGGTCCAATATTGAGTGGAGTTAATGATTGAAACTGAGGGTACAATTATTTTTCCATATTGATTCCTTATGTATAATCTAAGGGTAAAGTAGTAATGCCAACAACCTCATGCAAAAATATAATAATCAAGGAATATAAGGCATTTGTATACCTTTCAAGGGCCAATGGCTGATTAAAATGATAAGAAGATTCCAATATATTATACATATTTTGAAACCAAGTATTGAAATATTAGATTGAATCATTGGGCTCTCATCTCATACTGGTAAAGTGTTAATAGATAACACTTGCACTAGTAACTTGGCCAAATTATGCAACAAGGTATCTTGGCATTTTATCTAGGTTGTAATTGACCTTTTTAGAATATTTAGAAACTAGTCATTGGCATCTTCTTGTAAATTTAGAGGAAATAATTTACAAGCCATGTGTTTATGAGTTACATTTAGGATCCCCAAGGCATATTTGAAAGCCTTTATATATTATTTTGTATTCCTTCCTCTTGAGGGAGAGAAAGAAGATACTTCTCTAGGTTTTCAGGTAAATCATATACTATTGTTGTGACATTGATATTTGAGCTAGTCAACCAAGCTAGGGTTTGAGGTGGGGGATTGACTGGAGGTGGAGGATTAGGAAGTGGATTCTAGAGATGGGTCATAATAACTATTATAAAATTAGGTTACTTTCATGGGGATGAATATTGAGCCCTAGGTCCTTTTGAAATACCTCTATCATACCTAACCTTTATATGGATCTCCAAAGGTGGATAAAAAATCTTATTATTTTAGGTTGACCTTGTTAGTTGTCTGGGCATATCCATTATAACTCAATTGATTTTACTTTTTAGGATAGAGGTGGAGGTGCAGGTCCTCCTTCTAGCTCTAATTTAAAAATTATTTTGATGTGGGTTTTATACACACCCTAAAAATTCCTATGAGGTAGCCTCTAACATTTTGGGATTGGTGAACATACCCATTCCAAGGCACAAGTTGTAAGGTATTTAGTTTTTAAAAGCCTTTTGGTGGAATAATGATCATTGATATAGATTGTTTACCATATGGTAAATGGCTATGGGTGAACTTAAATCTACTTGGAGTGGATGGAAAGATGATAATTTTAAATAAGGTGGGTAATATTTAAAATAAACTTCAAAAAAAGGAAAAATTAAGGTAGAAAAGAGAGCCTATGGATAACCAGGGATAAAGCCTTTCAAGACTAGGTTGAGGAATATAATCCAATAATTTTTTCAAGCTGATATAGCACACCAACAATAAAATATAGTGAAAATTCAAAGGAACCATAACACATTATACTCAAACATGCAAAAAATCAAAGGTTGCCTAATTGTTAGATTTTTATTGCAGATATACAAGAAGGGTTATGATAAGCATGTAAAATATATTCAAATTAGCTATAGCTAAAAATGAATACTTGCATTTAAAATATATAACTCATATACAATCTCAATACTAAGATACCAAAATGATAGAACGTCTCAAGTAATCTATATAATTGGAGAAGAATCAATATTTACACATAGAGATAAAGTCAAGTAGAACTCTTTCAAATTTCCTATTAGTCTAAATAGCCAAAATTCTCCTCCCTTTAAGACTGGGAGGTTACATATATTTATAATATTAGGATGGGGAAGATCTCATCTCTTCAAGCTTCTCTTATAATTAAAACTTGAAAAATAGAAACCTTCATTCACAAATCATGCAAAAATGCATGCATAATAATGATTTCTAGAATAGACTTTCAACCTAAAAATACAATATGCATGTACCATAAATAGATCGGTAACCAAAGTCCCACCTTGGTGATAACATACAAATACATAATCACTTTTAGATTAAATTTTTGATATGGACTAGAGGATTTGATGGTGTAACTATAGTTACAATTGAGGTAAAGACTAAGAACTTTACAAAGCTTGGAGGGTCACTAATATCCAATTGTGTGAGCGGGACCGACTTAGTAGTTGCTTCCTTGGATTTTAACTCTTTACCTAGTATGTAATATGCATCAAAATCTTTATCTATAATTTCATAATTGAGTAATGAAGGCTTCAATATTCTTATAGCATCAGCCATTAATCTTTCTTTTTTAACCTCTAAACTTTTGAATTCAGCTTCTAGAGCTTCTACTCTTATTACCTTGTCCTTAGCATAACTAATCAACTACAATACTTTCTCATTGGTTTCATAAACAATCCATTTAACTTCTTTATTGATGTTTTTGACACTTGAATGAAGAATATTCTCAAAATTAGGTTTATTGACAAGCTCCCCAGCTTGGGTGATCAACTTTATGACTCTCATGTCTCCCAAAATCTATAACACCTCAATCTCATGGATGATAAAAGTCCTAATAACTTATTCATTTTTCTATGCCAATTTAGGGATGCATCCCTCTTGGTAATCACATAATTCAAACACCAAGAAGTTTCCATACTAGTCATGGGATTTAATTGGTTTAAATTACTACTCCTTTAGAACTAAACTAGGAAATTCAATCTCCTTTCCACATCCTTCATCTTATTCTAGAGTGTAATAATATATGCTTTTTTAGCCTAACTACCTACCCTAGAAACCTAGATGTTGTACGAAATATTGTACAACTTAGTAGTTTCACTCTAAACATCAACAATAACTTCTTAAGGGGCCTATGAAATTTGTGCTCTTCCATCTTTTTAAGGCATCCTTAGTACTCTAGTGTGTTTCTTTCACTATCTCCCTAGTGAAATCCAAAAAGTGTTGAAATCCTTAATATATTCAATGGGGTCATTGGGATTTTTCTTTGGCTTCTTTGCTAAAGAGAACAAATTCTCTCTTTGTTAAAATTTCACTTCACCCTTTATTCTCACATTCACCATTTTCCTCTTCCTCACTCTTTGAATAGTCCCACTTTATTTATCAAACTAATTGGATCCTGTGGGGAGCTTAGTTAAGACTAAATTTTATCTTTCATCATTAACATTCTACATTTTTCTCACCCATTAGGGAGAAAATAAGTTCTCCTTTTTTAACTTATTGAGTAAGGTCTAAGGATGTATAAGGTGGAGTGTTAATTATAAGGTATGTAATCAAATTTTTTGGAAGGGAGGCACTTATTTGGATAGGGAATTGAGGAATTTTCTAGCTGAACATCTCCCACGGGGATATTTCTTTCATAGATGTTACCTCTACCAAGAATCTAGTAAGACTTAGGGTCACTTTCACAGTCATTATTTCTTTTGCTATGGACAATGGATAGGGCATAAGGAGCTCTATTTGGATTAACTTCTTCTTAAGGACCAAGGGCTTCCTGTGATTGAAAAAAAATTGACCAAGTTCTAAAAATGGACTACCCTAGGAGTCCTTATTAATTTAGGAGAAGAAAGACTATTAGAATTGATAGTAGTAATAATAGAACTAGATGATATAACCCTAAGAATAACTAATTGTAAATTCATAGTTGGAATTTCTATATTATAAACTGAAGAAAAAACAGAAGAGACTACCTCATCAATTCTTTGACTTTGTTCTTATGTGAGATCAGATAAGGTGTCTTCCACTTCATGCTCACCTAATCTCAAAGATTTGGATTTTTCTAACTCAATTTCTTTATCATCTAGTTGTTCAATGCCCATTTCCTATTCTTCCTCCTGAGAAGGATAATCAACCAGAGATATTACTTGTTCAGCTTCTTCTTCTTCAAGTTCCATTGTATCCTTCACATCTTTGTCATCCTCTTTTTCAGTAACTTCCTCTATAATATGGATACCAAGTGGTGTCCTCTCTTCCCATTTTTTATCTTGGGAGGGATTAGGAGAGTCCTTGTGCTTCATTTAATAGGTGTAGATGGTTGAAGTGGAAAGTGGATGAGAGGTAGAGGGGTTATAGGAACAACTATGGTAGGAATTGTAATTGAAAGTGATGAAGTGGATGAAGTGGAAGGCACATGGACTTCTTGATAAGACTTAGGAGATTGAGGAGATTTTTGAGTTGTTGGAATGGAAGTAAAAGTTATTTGTAAGAATTTAGGAGGACTTACTTGGGTAACTATAGTAAGGAGAAGCAAAAGATTCATCACACAACTAATTTTCCTCTATTCAGCTGAAGAAACTACTGACTTATCCCAAAACCTTAACATGGGAAGTTATTATTATAGAAGGGACTTGAGGACTAAGAATACCTCTCAAAATTTCCCTCTTAATCTAAGTATTAGATTCTCTGTGAATACTAGATTCATATGGTTTTCCCTATGTAGGCTCTATTGAAGGGGAAGGAGGTTGATCATGTGGCTGAGAATCATGTGGTAGAGATGGGGAACATTTTTGAGTCCATACATTTTGCACCTCTTCTTCTATTTCCTCAAGGTTGTACTAAAAGGATTGGGTTTGTATCATAGACATTGATTTATCTTTCATCTTTTTCCATACCTACGAATCATCTGAGACATTCAAGAAGATATGATTTTGATTATATGTTTGGTGATCATATGATATGTTTACTTTCTTATTTTATTAAATATATTTGTGCTACCCCCTCACTTTCCTCTTGGGGTCCCATTCCCTTAAAGGTGCAAGATGTAAGTTATATTGAGTTCTAGCTTTACTAGCTTGAATAAAATGTGACCTGATCACATATTGATAATATTAAATGCTTAGAGGAGCCTTGAAATAGTAGGACAAATGACTTTGACCTAATTAATCAATAATGTTATTAAATACTTAATATTTTATTTCATGTTCTGTTATAGTGTCTGGAACATGATGTGGCAGTAGTAGAGGAGCAATCATGGTGTGTTCTACTTGAATAATGGTTACATTTGGGTATAACCAATAGTCTCCCATTTTTCTTAGGCTCCTTATCACATTTTATAATAATTTGGGCATTAGGGTTCCCTTAATTTCTTGATATATATGAGGATAGACCCATTGCATATCCTTCTAATTTCATTCCTATATCTATGAATGAACATGAAATAAAATTCTTCTCTAACCTTATTTGCAAAATATTCATTTGAGGGCTACCACTCCTAACCATAGGTTTTGTAAACTACATCCATCATTGGGTCCAATAGGTAGGACATCATATATAAATTCAAATCCACAAGCCTCTCATTAGGGTAAAGCACCTATGATTTTAATTGGGTGCTTATAATCTCCATAAGTGCCACCAACTAGTTAGATGTAAAGAGTATATCTAATAATGGAACCCATTAAACATAAATGTTTACAATACTTAGGAATCCATATGGTCTATTCAAAAATTCCATGGCTATCACAATTCCTAGTCTAAATTTGATAATGTAATTGGAGAAATAACCCTTTTGGGATTCAACCTCTGACCTTTTGTGAGCCATTATTTTAACTTTCTATCTACTATGTTATTCCCAAGCCAAATATTGGCTAATAATTGATTATAGGCAGTCTCAAGATAGGGAATCCTAAGGTATCTCTCAAATTCCCTACCTAAAATATAAGTGGAGGCATTATTAACTCTCTTAAAATGTATAATATCCCAAATAATGGTTCCATTAACAAATTAAGTTTTAAAAAGGATAATACATGGCATTACCTCATGTTTGGTTGCCACCTAGTGGAGTCCTTGCTCTTTGATTAGAAACAAATAATCAATGTATTTTTTGGCTTTCAGAGAGAGTTCATATTTGGTAGAGTATGACTAGATAGATTCTAACTATTCCTAAATTAACGAGCAATGTGGAAATTTGAAACTTGGGGCACTCTTCTTGAATATTATATCCTTATACTCTATTAATATTACAAATGAATATGGGGAGGGGACTTATGGCTTACCCTATTTTGAATAAGAAGCCATTATTCTCCTTTGGTGTCTATAATTATTTTTATTTCTTAATTGGTTTATTTTGTGCTTGCTAGCAAAAGAAAATAATGGCATGTTTGGCATTGGGTAAGCTCTAAAATACACTCATTTGATTGAAAGAGTAATGGAAAAGTGAATTTTACTTAGCATTTATTTCACATATATCATTCACATGCCTAAGTATTGAATATATTCATATGCCATCAATGCAGATAATGAACTTTTGATTTAATGCTCATTTTAATTTGAATGTTCTAGTCAACTTTAGTAGGTGCACTTAGTTACCAAATGGCAATCACTCATTAATTCTTTGTGTCTAGTCAGCACTTTTAAGATAGCTATCAATTTTTTATTGATCTGATTCTTTACCATGTTTTTAATATTTAACATTTTATGTTTTAGACATGAATTCATTAGATAATGCCACTTTTTAGGTCCTCATTAACTCGACCCTTTAAATCTCTTCACTATGTTAGGCAATTCCTATAATGGCAAGTTAACATGATCAAGCCATGTGGCCTAATCTCAAATAATGAGAGCTTATATTATTAGATTGATATATTTTTTAACCACCAACCTTCCCATGGATGTAGGTTTTCATGATCAAGATACGTGTAATGATCTCAGGCACCCAAAATACATGGAAGCTCAAAACCATTACAATGTGGACCAAATAATTATGTAACCCTTCCATAGATCTCCTTTAATGATAATGTGCCAAGTTTCAATCATTCAAAACCCTAGAGAACATGGAAGCTCAGAACCATTAGCACATGGGAACTCAAAACCATTATATTTTTTGGTAAATAGATGAATTATTTGTGTTTATATTTTTATAATAATATGCCACATGGTGATTTTGTGGAGCCTATGAGACTAAAATACTTAAATGCTTAATAACACAAAATCTTCTAAAGACTTCAAAATCTTGTAAACGTCCAAAGTTGTAAGTGACGTGAGAGCAACACATGTCATAAATGGGTAGAATCCAATAATATGGGCATGATTGGATAAGATTAATAATCATTGGCCTTTAATCATGTGATTCAAAATAAACCAACTAGGACATAGAAAGATTAGTATCGTTACCTCGTAAATCAGAATTTTGACATTGAAATAAAATTCATGAAAAATAAGGTTTGAAATGACTTTAGATATTAGTTTAAGCTTATATTTTCACAATTTGAACTTTGGAAATGTTGGATTCTATGTAAATAACCCTATATGAAAAATTCATGACACTTGAGTCATAGATTTTTAATATCATAGCTCCCCAAATAAAGGTTTTACACTAATGGGTCCCTATTTCAAAATTTTAAAATAGGGTGTATGTGTTTTAGGGCATGAAAAAATGAGTGGTAACTTCAAAGGAGGAGATAAAAATAATGTTTTTATTGAAATAGGATTTAACATTATGAATCATATTTTTGGGCAAATAAAACATACGTGAATAAAAATAGTGCTCACAAAACTTTTTAAGACGTTTAAATATTTTTTTTATTTCTTGCTTCAATAGAAATGCAAGTGATAATACTACTTGGTATATTGATTCTGAATGTTTTTCTCATATGACATATAATGAGGGGTTGTTTATAAATTTGGATGAAATGCATTACATAACTTAGTTGTACTAGGAGATAAACAATCTCATGGAATCAAAAGATAAAAGCACTATTGCAATGACAATAAAAAGGTGAAGTAAAACACACAAATGAAATTTTATTGGTTCCTACAATCAAGAAAAAAAATTCATATGTGTGATATATGTTATAAAAAAATTATCACGTGACCTTTGATGCAAATGATTGCATAGTCAAGGAAAATTTGAAAAACAATGCAATTGTGGCGAGAGATAAGATGACTAGTGATAGAATGTTTTATTTTTATTTTTCATAGGGTAATCAAGAATTAAAGATAAGTGAGATGATTCATAGTGGAATTTATTACATAAATTATGAATATATTAATTTTAGTGGGTTATTTTAACTTTAGAAATGGAAAATGGTTGAAGGATATCATTACATTTAAAATGTAAATTAAGTATGTGAAAAATGTGCTATGGGAAAATAGCATAAAGCAAAAAAATTAATAGGAAAATATTGAAGAGCTAGACAACCTATTGAGATAATGCATATAAATTTGTATGGTCCTATGCAAACATTAGAGGAAATTTCAATTTAAAATATTCTACTTAAATAATCTTTAAATTGTGGAAGATGGTATCTTAATAAAATTTAAATCACTTAAGAGATGACATCACCATTATGGTGACATCATCTAAAACAATAATATTAAAATATTTATATATTATAATAAATTTGACAAATATTGTAATTTAAATCACCATAGTTAATTTAAATCTTCTTATTTTAGCCATCATACACTATATCTTTGAGTTATATTATAAAAAGTACTCACTTTTTTGGAGAGAAATAAATAATAATTTTTAAAATAGAAACTTCAATAAAGTTTTAAAAAAATTGGAATGAGAAATTAAACATTTATTTCAAAATTAAAAGTTAAAAATATGATTTATTTTTAAGATAAAAGTAATGGGAATCTAAAAATTAGAAACTTTTTAAATAAAAATAATTTTATCTATAGAAAATAATAACTATTTTGAAAAATCAAATGCTTACTTTAATTTTAAAAAATAGAAAGTATATTTTTTAAAAAATCACTAAAAATTTGAGTGTTTTTAAAGAAAAAGTAATAAAAATATTTAAAGCAAAATGAAATTTTTTATTTATTAGTTTTTATATAAATATATGACATTACTTAACTCATGTAGTTAGATCATATTTATTATTATGATTATTTAAATTAATAAATAAGAGACAAGTTCTTTATTTTTAGAATTTTTAAGAAGGTCAATTTTTAATCCATATTTCCTTTAATACTCTTTATTTGAATAAATAAAAGTAATTTCTAACTTTCATTGGTGATTATTGTTAACAATCTGAGGAGATTAAATAGTAGTTTAATCTATATAAAACATAAATTTGATAAACTCATAACACAGAGAATAATATTTAATCACATGATGATTATATTATACTTCATGTAAATTATTATTCCACTCTAATTGATTCATTCTAGAATACAATACAAATATATAAGAATAATATTTTCTATAATAAGGGATTCCCAAATCCCTATAAACTCTCAACCTACTAACTAAATACCTTACCCATATAAAAATATAGTATGCTAAACTAATATCTTGATATAACAATATTTTGATATTTTAACAAACTAACTAGTTACTATTTACCTTTCAGTAAATACACAAAATTAACTCCATGTGAATACTATCCTCAACATTCACCTCCCTAGTGTGAATGTGGGGAGAATGTATCCCTAGACTATAACTAAGACATACTCATGGTCCCTCATGAAGGTTTTCAATGTGGTAAACCCACAATCATGACAGCAAATGGTTTTCAATGTGGTGAACCATCAATCATGACTACAAATAGTTTTTCAATGGGTAACCACCAAACACAACTACATATGGTTTTCTAGTGGGTAACCACTAACCACAACTACAAATGGTTTTCAATGTGGTTAACCACCAACCACAAAATTATGAGGTTACAATATTTATTTTATCCTCATCAAAAACATTCTACAAGAGAAAATACAAGGATAGAAGTTCATGTTTTATACTCTATGAATATGCATGTATCATGTATTCTTATTTTGAAAATATACACAGTAAAAATAAAACACACACACACACACACACACACACACACACACACACAAGTCACCAAAATATTGATGTGGCTTCATCATTGGTAACTGATGAGAGGTTGTTGAAAGACCTTCATCCTCTGTGTATCCTCTAACCTCTAGTATGGGATACTATTCACTCAACTAGTATGTTGATGTAGCTTGTCATTTTGACTGAAATAGGGTCTCCCTCATAATACTGACCATATGAAATTTGACTTAGAACATCAGAATCACCCAAAAATGTGTCCTTGAACATTTGATTATGACTCTTAACTCTTTTTTATACTTTTGACAAAACATTGACACTTGTTTTTATGCTTTTGATTCTTTATAACATGACAAGCAAACCAAATTACAAATATGACTCTCAACTTAAATGACACACACTAATTGAAAATTTGACCATTTGATAAATATTAACATTGACTTCAAATTCATTCAACCTTTTAAAAAAATAAATAAGTGACATTAATGACTCACTAATAAACTTTTGACTCTTTAACTATAAAATCCAATTAAAAATTGGATTTAACGACCTTATTGACACAAGAGACACTTACTATTTATATTAACTTTATGACATTTCAATACACACCAAACAAACTAAAAACAATAACAAACTAATACCTAATAAAAAAAAAATCTGACCTAACAAAAAAAATTAACACAAAATGAGAGTATGATAACCTATTAATGATTCAACATTGAATATATGCATGTCTAGATGTGGACTATCGAGCTCGAGTATACCAACACTGAGTTTGAATGCTAAGTGCAAGTCATGGAGGGTTTTGATGCAGCTAAGGATCTAAGATTAATGTAAATCCAAGTTAGATTTTCTTGACAAAATCAATGCCAACTCTAATATTTTTCACCATATAAGCAGATCGTTACTTCCAGCTAAAAGATTCTATTTATGATGCAAGAAATATAACATGACTTGTAGTAGTCATGATCTAATGATGTAAGGATCAGATCAAATAATACACATGTATTGAAATATGCATTAAATTATGCATTGATGACATGAATGGAACTATATCCACGCTATCATAAAATCTCTGACACTTTTAGACAATTAATAGCATAGCATCTAGTCAAATTATATAAAGGAAATTTGAATAAACTACTTAGTTAGACATTATTCAAAGTGCATGTCTTGATCATAGTATAAGTTGTGCTTCTATTATATCTACATGCTTTTAGGTCTAAGCAGTCAATGGTGAGGAGTCTGGGGAGTATCCAAGTTTGAATTGAATTTCGATGCCAATACAAACCAAGAGGATCTGATCTTGATGTAGTCCAGGTTGAATTTGTTGATACAAGATGTAACAGAGATGGAAAGCTATAAAATTTTCTACAATGGCATAGTTATACATATACACTCTGAGCAAGGAGATGGAATAAAATTTTGAATGACATTGATCTACTCCAATATCAACATATAAGAATGAATCTCTAGAGATGCCTCTTTCAAGAATTAAACTTCCATAATGCAAAGGATCACACACTGCTTTGATACCACTGTTAACAATTTGAAGATATTAAACAGTGGTTTAATCAATATAAAACATAAATCTTATAAACTCAAAACACAAAGAATAATATTTAATCACATGATGATAATATTATACTTCACACAAATTATTATTCCACTCTAATTGATTCATTTTGGAATACAATATAAATAAATAGGAATAATGTTTCCTATAATAAGGGATTCCCAAATCCCTATAAACTCTCAATCTACTAACCAAATACCTTACCTATATAACAATATAATATGCTAATCTAATATCCAAATATAATAATATTCTGATATTTTAACAAACTAACTAACTAGTTACTATTTACCTTTCGGTAAATACACAAAATTAACTCCATGTGAATACTATCCTCAACAATTACTCAATAAAAAATTGGGTATATTGCTTGACTAAAAATAAAAGTATTCAAAAAAAATGTAGAGTTCAAAAAGTTGGTTGAAAAATGGAGTGAAAAGTACATCAAATAAATTAGGTTAAACAATTTAAGTGAATATAAGCCAAATTAGTTTTAAGATTTTTACGAAAATCATATAATCAAGAGAGAATGCATTACTTCATTTACTCCACAAAAAAATATGGTACTCAAAATAAGAATAGGATCATTGTTGAAAATGGAAAGAGTATGATGAAATAGAAAAAAATGATAAAATATTTTTGGAAGAAGTAATAAATATAATAATATATATTCTAAATAGGAGTCTTAAAAAGGTAATAAAAGGAAAGAATCTTGAACAAGCATAGTCTAGATAAAGACCATGTATTCATCATTTGAAAGTGTTTGGATGTATTTCTTATTCACACATACCAAAGGAAAAAAGATATAATTAGATGAAAAAAGTATTAAATTTATTTTCATTGGAATTTTTTATTATCTTAAATTAAATTAGCTATAGTGAATTGATCCTAATTATAATAAATAATTAAAATATAGTAAGGTGATTTAAGTATACTTATAAACATGAAACTGAAAGCAATTAATTTGAATTGGAAAATTAGAATGAATGCAAACAAGATTAAAATGTTGAAATTAAAAATGATATGGTATGCAATAATAAAAATTATTATGCTAAATATTGAATAAAAAGAAATTGAAATATTCATGAACACTTTCAATATAAAAGTATAACAAAAAAGACAAATTCCATAAAATGATGACATCTACATTAAAGATTTTGTAACTTAATCTTATGGTTAAAAGGGCATATGATATATATATATATATATATATATATATATATATATATATATATATATATATATATATAATCTTAGAAGCTTATCTTCCCATTGCTTCACTCCTTTCTTCATTTATAAAACAAGAAATATATTTGACTTCCACTTGTCACTAGTTTCCTTCATATGAATCTTCACCTTCTTTTGTTTCTACATGCATTTTCCCTTTTTTTTCACCTTTTACATGATGTCACATTATAACAAATTTATTTTATCTATACTTATATTAACAGTGACCTAGATGAATATAGGTGTCTCATCTAGAGACATGTATAAGAAAGGACATATATTTTTTAATGTTTATAATTATAATTCATTAATATGCATTTGAGGTAACTAACGAACCTTGACTTCTCATGCTAGAATTTCTACAACTAACTACTACCCTTGTACTCTCATGTCAGAATTTATACAACTAAGTACTTATACAACATACAAATTCATGTTATAATTTTACAAAATTCGTAAACAGTTCCACTTGTTCAAACCTATTTCAATATATATCCTGGTTCATCCTCTAGGTAAGACTAAACATATATATGCAACAAGCTCAAATCTCCACAATTGTAGCATATTTAACAAGGCCATAGCCTAGTGATGCATCAAAGTTTGCTTAAAAGGTTAAAAATATAACATTTTATGCCACCATTATAGTTTATAATGAAAATCTCACCATTACAAAGTGTAGCACACATTATATGGGATATAGTGGGTAATCGGTCATCTTGACCATTTTGGGTAACATAAAATCACTAAACTCTATTGTAAATAGTAGAGATTAATGACACAAGGATGAGTCATATGACAATAAGCAGCCAACATTCTCCAAATCCTTGTATCAGCATGGAAAGCTTATGGATTCTCAGGGTTCAGAAGTATTATGTTTATAACAATAAAATTTCATTTCATGAAAACACCTATGCAATGTTTCTAACATTGCACCATTAGAGGTATATTTTCACACCTATCTTGTTCAATTTGATAGACATCTTTAGATGTTGATATATTTTGATAATTTTGAATGAGTCCTTTGGCAATGTATATAATCCCTCCTTACTTGCTCTAATGAAATGAAGGAAGTGAAATAATCTCGCACAATGAACTCACATGCCATCATTATTTCCATGTCACCAAAAGGATATCATAAATAACAATTTGTTGATAATAGAACTCATTCTTACATCACATGTAATATTACATAATCACCTAGAGTGCTCTTGGAAAATTTATTTCAAGACATCAAGAACGTTAACCTAGTTTTAGCATTTGAGCGTTAGACTTCAGAGGAGCTATAACTATTAAAAATTCATAGGTGACCCAGAAGTCATGTATGTGATCTTTGTAGTGGTTATACAAAAATATTCAACCTCTTAGTGCAGCTTTACACCTTTTTGTCTAGACCTATAGATTTATCAGACTCCAAATCACTCACTAACTCTTCTCTTTGACTACCCATGCATATTATCCACTCCTTGGCCTTTAAGGAAGACCTACGCTATTCATCATATTTCTTTTTAGAACTGTTTCTATTGTTGAAACCTTCACTACATGCCTAACTTGGGATTTGGATGGGCTCATCATTAACTAAATAAAATAACACATCATCCATGTATAGAAGCATCATCCCTTCCACAGAAGCAAGACAAAAAAAATAGGTAGGCTACATACATTAGCATGGTCCCTACCATAGAATGGTAACTTTGTACCTTCAAATTTTCAAAACTAATCTTTGTCCCTTCCATAGAATGGTAGTGTTATGTTCACCCAAGGAAAGGAGGATTTGAGGAAACCTTACAAAAGGATCATAGATTCACAAACCTCTTTGATCTGAATGACCTAGGGTCAGCTTGTAAGAAGTCACACCATTATTGAAAGTAAAAATGATATGGTATACAATAACAAATATCAACATGTTAAATATTGTGGAAAATATAAACTATTCAAGAATTCATGAACAATTACAAGATTAAAATATAACGAGAAATATGAATAGCACAAAATGATATGATCTATATTAAATCTTTTCTAACTCAATCTTATGGCTGAGAGGCCATGGGATGTTGATTCTTTGATCCTGCACAAGCTTCTTATTCCATTTCTTCAATCCTTTCTTTCATTTATCCAACAAGAAATCTATTCAGTTTCCATTTGAAAATATTTACCTTCTATGTGAATCTTCACTTTCTTTTGTCTTACATATGATTTTCCTCTTTTTCACACTTTACATAATGCCACATTATAATAAATTCACCCTACCTATGCATATGATAAAAAATAAACTATGGAAAATAGATATATACTTAGCTTTTTGTTGTGTTCTATCAATTGTGTTAACTAGAAAAATATACAAAAAATTCTAAGGATGAGAACCCAAAATACTTAGATAGAATTTGATTATGAGATATATGGATAGGTATGCCCAGTAGGGCTATTAATGATGGGCATTGTTGTCCTAGACTAGCATTCTTATATTTTCTCATAATACTCAAAACCAGGGCATAATCCTCTGTAACTATATAGACTATGTTTATTTGTGATAATTTTGTCTTTTATGTCATTTAAGAAACTCATAGATAACTTCTTGAAGTTCAAACCCCTAGATTGTATGACATAATGAAAAAAATGATATGAAGGGGTAAAAAGGGATTAGTGGTTGGAATTGTTGTAGACCTAAACACTCCATTATATTGATCATTGTATACATACCAATAAGCCAAACATGGATCAAACCTTCATATAGTTCTCCCACTTAAGTGCTTTGTGAAATTGGGCTCCTTTGATTATATGTATGAATCTATATTTGGATTCAATACTTGATCATGCTTAGGTATGGCTAAAACTAAATTCATCCCTGAGTCATGACTGTTTGAAGTGCTTGCTAATTTAAAAATAATAGTGAACTTTTATTCAATGTGCATTCATCTAAATAAGCCTTTGTAATGGAATTGATAAGATTAAAAATATTATTGAAATGAATGAATTGAATGTGATTTTATAGTGGTTCAAGAGGGGAAAAGAACCATTTGATACTTTAAAAATATAAAGTTCAACCCTTTAGATACTTTAATTTTTAAAAAAATGTCTATTTTATTTAAAAGACATAATTGATAGACATGGAAAAGACCATTAGGCATTCATGTCCTATTGGGAATTCATTTCTTGTTAGGCATTCATATTCTTTTAGGAAAAATGTTGAGCTTAGGGTCTGAGTTAGAACACATAAATGCATAAAGGTTTTTTCAGTAGTAAGATCATTTTTATAGGTGATATAGATGTCCTTGTGATGAGAGTAGGTCTCCTCTTGTGCTTAGGATTGGTAAAATTGATAAAATAGGTGTCAATTAGGTACACATGTCAATAAATGGTAAAAAGGCATAAAATAGGTACAATCAAGTATTCATGGTTAGATTTTAGTTACTAGATTCCCTCTTAGTATAGAAATGAAATTACTAGATTAAATTAAAGTGTATACCTTGGTATGTAAAACACACTTTATATTTGAGTTATATACTTCAATCATGAAAGGCACCATACATTTAGAAAACCCTACAAACACATGACATAATTAATTAATTCTTTTTGAAAACTAAAATATGAAAATGTCTGAATTTGAAATTTTGAAAATTGCTTGAACTTTTGAATCAATTAAAAAATTGTTTGAAGTTTAAAAATTTGAAAACTTGATATAAGAGTATGGAAGGAATACACTTGTATATGTAAAATTTATATTTATCTTTTGTGAATTTTTTTTTTTGATGATGTTACTTTGAAGCATTGGATAATTAGTGCCTCTCATGAAGCACATGGTAAAGATGGTTCCTTAGCAAAACCATTGGAGAAGGTTGGGGGTGATCAAACCCCAATTTTTATAATAGTAATAACACCTATTAAGGAATGATGAAACCTCAATTTACCTTAGCTAGTATTTGTAACCCTAAAACCTAAAACAAATTGGAATCCAAAGTGGATTCGCTCACATAATGCTAGAGATGCAATAATATCCAAGTTATGCACTATGCTCTTAGAACTAAATTGGCCACTACATTTGACTTGTGATTTAATTATAACTTTGTTATTGAATGGACAGTAAAAAGAGAATGGATTTATTTCATGCCTCTACCATGTTCACATATAATGCATAATATGTGTAGATATGAATCTATATCATGCCCCATTTGTAACTATTTATTGTGAATCTGAATAGTATAGAGAATATGAATCTATATCATTCCCCCTCACTCTAACTTCATAATGTGTAAAATTAAAATGGAGTGCATATGCATGGCATATGCCCCCATAATATATGTTAATGACTTATTTTTAAAATATTTTAAACTTTTAAACTTGTATTTATGCCAAACTAATTTTTGATACCCTTTGAAGAAAATATTTCATGAATTAAAATACCACTGAAATGACCTATTTTTGAGGTGAGGGAATGAATCCTAAAAATTCACTCATCTCAAAATAAAGTTTTGTAACATGCATAGTAAAGATGTATAGTTGAAAAATGTGGCATTTGTAAAAGAGGTGTTTGCATAGTGAGATATGTACTTTGTATGTAAGTTAAGAGGAAAGTCTTATAAGATGTATTAATGAAGCTCCTGAAGTGAAAAGATAGATTTATTATGTTACACTAGGAGTGCATGATATGGATCATGGCACTTATCAAACTCAATAAGCTCAATAATCACACAAATAACAAATAACATGATATAACTTTCAAGTGACAAGGCCATGAGTCACATACATGGGAATTGTTCAAATGTCATAAAATAAAATATTGCACACATTATAGATATGGATAATATTGAAAAAAATGGGCATGTTCAAATGTCACACACACAGGGCCATGGCCTAAAATAAGTACATGTTCAAATGTCTCAAACTATACATAGGGCCAAGGGCTAAAACAAGGACATGTTTAGCTTTCACACACCACACGTAGGGCCAAAAACGGAATCTAGGGCATGTTCAAATATTATAAACTATGCAAAGGGACAATATCAAACATAATAAAAAAACACCATAGAATCAAATATGTAAAAATTAAAAACATAAAATGGAATGTAGAGCTAGAAATATAGTCCAAACCATCATATATTTCATGTGATCATATCCTATAAAATAACATAATCATGTACACTATGTAAAATAGAAATGTTATCAAGGCATGTGTAGTTTTAAGATAAATCTCAATAATATAATGGTTGTAGAATAATATCACCTACATATTATTAGTGATGAATAAAATGTCCCCAACTTAGTATGGCTAATAGTTAGAGGAAAGTCCAACATTTTAATCCATAGAAAAAAAAATTATGTCTTGCACAACACTCATGAATACCACTGAAATGCATGTCATATAAAAAGAATATATTGTCTACTACTCATGAGATACATAACATATTAAAAAGATGTAAAATATATTGCTAACCATGTTCAAGTCCTTATTTTGGATTTTTTTAAATTATTTTGAATGATTTTTAGAAAATAACATGGATGAAACTAAAATGAATCAAGGTGTCAAAAATAGAAAAAGATGAAGGAGATATGAATAGTTTGTTAGAATAAGCTAGTAGGTGATCTTCTAGTAGAGTGAGCACATAAGTATTGCAACAATGATGACCTTGTCTATATTTAGAAACATGAAAGAAGATGTGTAATAATTGTCTTCTATATTAAATGGGTTTGTTTATCAATTAGTTGCTCTCTATTGCTCTACACAACTCAATTACAATAGCATGGTGAAGAGGAATATAAAGGAGTAAGGAGAGTTAACTCACTGGAGAACTCAATGTGGGACTGAGTGTAACTCACTTTGGAACTCATAGGAGAAATCACAGTGGCACTCAATTTAACTTCAGGTGGAACTCACCCTCTCACCCACTTAACCTCTTATCACACCTAAGTAAAATAAAATTACAAGTTTAAGAATTATCCATTTAATAAGTAAATGGAATAATTAATATCCTACACCAACACCCCCCATTAAGCATAGCTTAGGTGGATGAAAAATAAAAGATGGGTCTTGGAAACAAGGCCTGATGAGGTACCCACATATAATGCAACTCTCAATAAGTGGAGTAAAAGGAGAAAACCTAGTGGAAAAAACTCCCCCCCCAAAAGAAAGACAAAGAAAAGAAGGTAGGACTATAAATCCCACACCAACATCCCCCCTTAAGCATAGCTTAGGTGGGATGTAAAATTGGGTCCCAATAATGAAGCCTGATGAGGTACCCAAGTACATAGCGATGATCCCAATATCCTAAAAAATATGAAGGATGTGTGTCTCCACAAAGAAGAAAGACAAGGTATGCGTAGAATGTCATATGATGAATTTTGTAGTGGATCCCTCTATAACAAATGTTATCTCTTCCTTTTGGAAGAAATAAACCATGAGCTATCAAACTAATAAATTCTCACTCAAGTGGAATGTAGATAGGAATCATGATGTAGATCTCTATAAAATGTTGAAATGTCTCCTTGTTAGTGCTTGAATGTGCCAAAGTTTGATAAAATATCACAAGACTAATTTTAGAAGATGTAAATTAAGTAACATGTAATGAAGGAGAGAGTACAGGCAGAGAAGAAGATAGACATGAAACATTCATTAAAAGAATGTCCATGGGAAGAGGAGAGCAAGCCTCAACAACTATTGAAACTAAAGATTGATCTACAGATAAAGCACTCAGATCTATAAAATGAACATCCACAAGAACATATGAGTCATCGATACTCTCAATGTTTATACTCTCACTAAAATTAGTAAAGTCCTCTAAAATGCAAGTCTATGAAGGCTCTGAAAGAGAAACAATCTACATAAAAATGGATGTAGAATCTGTAATGAGACAACTAAGGTTTGGAATAATCTCATCCTATAGTGGGGGCTCTATAGAAGGAAGATATCTATCCACCATGGATGTATCATCACAAGAAAATTCATGATGAGAGAGTACAATAGTCTCATAAAATACAATAGGAAGTGGAGGAGGGGTGTGACATATATCTCAGTAGGATCATCAAAAAGACTCTGTAAAATACTCCAAGCAGTGCATGGACACTCTATATATTCCACATGGCAATGAAGATCCATGGAAACATGTAGTATAGAGTGTCAAAAACCTTGCAACAAGTATTATCCCACTTATCAAACTGAACAAGATTAATAGATGCAAGAATATGTCCATATAAGAATGTAATATGATTCTTATGTGAGAGCAAGTGTTCCATGTAAGCACGCTATGAATCATAATTATCCTTCCCAATAAGGATCACTACAGATGAAACAACTCTCCTCATATGGAGTCTCTCAAATGAGGTTTATATGATTGATAAAATATACCAAGGAAGTGCGTTAATGCATAAAATTATCTGTAATGAACTCCTGAAGCACACTTATAAAAGGGATGTTGGACACATTCGAGAATTCATCCAAATGAGCAATTAGTGATAGAGTGGATAAGTAATGGTGCACACTCTAGAGATGGACTTCAAACTAAATCAAAAATGAATCCATACAAATGAAAGTAATCAGTGCATTAAGTATGCTTTAGAAAGGAGTAGGGCCCATAAACCCCCTGAATATGGCACTTTATAAATTTAGTGATTTTTACAAAAAAAATAGACCAATGGAAAGAGGATGAAAAAAATGCACTTTTGAAAAAGTGGCACTCAATTATGACTTACCAGTCAAAAGTTATAACAAAATATATTTTCCATCATTTACTGGCCTATTTAATTAAATTGCACTTAAAGTTTAAATACTCATCAGGTTTAAACACAAAGCATGTCATGTAACCACCCATTGGAATTAGAACTAAACCATGAACCTTCTTGCGTCAACAAAAATTTTAAAAAAAACCCTACTTAGTCACCTTTACATGGACTTTTCTAAAAAAAGCCTCTTACAAAGGATTTTTAATTTAAAAATTATGCAAAGCTATTTTAAAAAGAAATAAAACATGCTTTAATTATTTAATTCTCTTTAGTTAGTATAGTGTTTAAATTTAGGAAAGAGACAAGATGATTATATGGCATCAAGCCACTTTTTCATGCACAATTCTAAAAAATTAGAAGTACGACATCATCATGTACATCATGCACAGGTACTAGAGGTCAAAAAATGCCTTTGGATAGGTGGTTGTATACTGCATGCAAAGAGATTGATCCATTGATTGCTCATATATCTTTCTTCAAGGTTTGACTGCATGAAGATAGGTCGATATGCTCCAATTGAATTCATTCTCTACTAAGACCATAACTTAAACTATTATTGATGCATGCACAGACTAGAAAATTAGATTCACAGAGCAAACATGGATACCATGCACACACCATAAAAGTCCCTTAAATAAAATTTTGATTGCACAAGTCCAATCTATAAAACATAATATCAAACAAGATAATATTGATCACATGATGTATTTTCCCCCTACAAATCTAGAATAGAACAACATGGTTGTGAGGAGGAAAGGAATGCTAGAAGCCACGTAGAAGAAGACCAATGACTAGATCTAGGTGAGGGAGGATGACCAATGACTCTTGAGCAGGATCAAATAGTAATTTGTGGGCAAGGCAATGGCATTATGAGTGTACTTGAGTGGTGCTTGGTATATTGTTCATAGATCACATGGAGGGGTCTAGGGGGCATCAAATCATATTATACCAAAGCTATCCAGAGGAATACACTCAAGTTGTACTTCTAAAAATGCAAACTCCAAATCTCTAAACCCTGAACTATTAATACCAACATAACCTCCTCTTCATAATCCAAATATGAAAACTCCAAAAATAATGGTTGAGTGGTGGCACGGGTAGCATGGATTTATGGTGTTCATGCCTAGCATGGAGGCATCTCAATTTCCAAGGAAGATGGCAGTCCAGACCAAATCATGACTAACCCTTCCCCTTATGCTACAACCTTCCATGCAATTCACCAAAGGGCATCAAATATTTACCTACATAGAGGAGGCCATGAATGGACTTTTAAATAGGTGAGTAGTCTATCAAGTGGAGAATGGTAGTTTTAAGGGAGCTTGGCTTTCAAATTTTCATGGTTGATCCTCTAGTCTTCATCTAATCATCAAAGGCTTCTATGTGGCTGAGTAGCAGCCATACCAACAACTAGAAGGTAGTGTTGGAGTTGGAAACCCCAGTAAACATGGATGGAGGGGAGAATGACTAGGCAACATAGGTTAGGATTTAATCATAATGAATGGATTTACCCCCATGTCAAAACCTCAAAAATAGCCAAAAAACCTTCATAGTCACTTTTAACCTACTTATTAACTAGATGCATAAACCAAAACACAAAGCAAATACCTTTTTAAAGTAATATACAAATTCTTCTTAATAAATTCAAGAGAATACAAAAATATAAATAAAATAGATAAACTTTATGTGATGCTCATTACCAGAACCTGAAGCTCTGATACCATGTCAGAATAAGCCAGTGGGTGATTTTATGATAGAGTGAGTGCACAAGTATTATACAACAATGATGACCTTATCTATATTCAAAAACATGCAAGAATATATGCAATAATTACCTTATATATTAAATGGATTTGCTTATCAATTAGTTCCTCTGCATTGCTCTACATAGCTCAATTACAATAGCATAGTGAAGAGGAATATAAAGGAGTAAGGGGAGTTAACTCACTAGAAAAATCAATGTGGGACTAAGTATATATCACTATGAAACTCATAGGAGAACTCATAATGGCACTCATTTCAACTCCAAGTGGAACTCACCCTCTCACCCACTTAACCTCTTATCACACCTAAGTAGGCTAAAGTTACAAGTGTAGGAATTATCCATTTAATAAGTAAATGGAATAATTAATATCCTACACGAGCATAGTTGAAAATATGTATCCATGATAGATATGTTCCTGGAGAGAATAGTATAGTGAAAAATGAACAAGATGATAAGATGTTTGACTCTACATTATCATTTCATAAAATGTGTAGTTGTTTAAAATTGTCGCATGTTGAGCAATATGGCGTGAAAAGAGAGATTGTTGCATGAAGAAAAGTGTTTTCATTCTAAAATTGATTAATAAATCTATAAATTATAAATATTAAGGTTAAATATTCTAAAATTATAATTTATGGGTAGAAAATAGAAAAGGATAGGTTCTTCCATCTAGGACAACAGTGTTGGGTAATTCTATCCAAGTTTGGCAGTTCTATCTAGGCTAAAAAATGAGTTTGTGTTAAAGTAGACTATAAAAATAGAGAGTAACATGTCTAATTCAATCATAAATGATTCCTATTTTGAGATAATAAGTTATGGGATTTGAAAATCTGAGGAGCAAGAGGTAAAACAAGTCAATAAAAGCCAAGGGTGTAGAAAAAGGGATCAAATGATTGCATATGCAAATAAATGGAAGAATAAGATGCAACAAACCAAAAAATTTGTATGTGATCATATTGTTTTACCAAAATTAAAGGATAACATCAATTAGATGCCTATATGAAGGCCTTGAATCATGTGTGCCATAACCTTCAATTATGTTTCCATATTATCTTGCTTGTTAGTTGAATCATTCCAATCATATTCTACATAATCAAAGTTATCATAGGAAAAGACAAAATTCATAGGTTATACTTGAAATTATGCTATGTAATTTTCATCATCTTTTGTATCTATGTATGAAAAGCTAAACACACCATATATTGAATTTATATTTTTGAAAATTTATTTCTCTTAAACATGTTCATCATTTTCAAAATCCTGCATCTCATTCTAATCTTGAATAACATTAATTATATTTGCTTGAGCACTAGGAAACAAATTAAATTGTGCCTTGGTTTCTTGACTTGAAGGTGTAGTATTGGCCTTATATGTTTTATTAAAGTAAATTAAACCATCATTTTTATCAATCATTGCTCATATTAATTATAATCATGATCCACCAAGAACAATGTCATATCTATTTGGATGAGAAATAAAACTAAAAATATTATAACAAATTTTTGAAGCAAACAAGACTCTTAACTTTATTCATCCCAAACATGTTGTAGATACCTTATTTTGATCTATGTCTTGTACCTTATATCCAAGAAATATAATAGATGATGTAAAACATAAACTGATTTTTATATAGTCTGTAACCTTGACATCTATATATTTCTTGCCATATATGTGAGTAGTGATAGTGAGATGTTGATTTGAATAAGTATTTATAATTTCCTCTTTTGAAAACTACACTTGTAATATTATCTTGTGGATTCCTTTCGTGATTATCTTTACATAGTTTCTCTTTTTTTAATTTATCTTCTTATGATTGTGCTTTTTCATCTTGTTCTTATGAATATTTAGAAATTTCTTATGTGCCACTAGAATTTGTATTAATATATTTGTTTGGAGATTCATTTATGATATCCTTTTTTTTTTTTTAAGTTCTTTCTTATTCATTGTAAAGTGGTTATTTTGATACTCTTGCATTGCCATATTGTTCATTTTATGTCCATACTTTTTCTTTAGGATGTGTATTAATGTGAGTGGCTTTATTGATTGACGTATCTATTATAGGATTACCACTATCAAGTAGACTTTGTATTTTATTTTTCAATACAAAATAATAATATGTATGATGCCCATGCATTCTATGACATTCACGATAGTATTTTTCATATTTTTAGAGGGTGTATAGGAGGTAATTTTATCTCTTTGTTTTGAATAATTTCTCTTAGAATTTCATTTGAATTTTGAGTAGTCTTTTATGTACCTTTTGAATGACTAGTTGTATATGTATTTTATTTTGGCTTCCAATCTTGATATGAAGTCTTGTTAGGCATACAATATTTAAATGATGCATGGGCATGATTAACAATGGCATATTCTAGATTCATTGTGAATGTGATATTATTTTCCCATGATGTAATCTTTGAGACCAAATACTGATAAATTTTCTTTTTTGACTCTTCTATTGACCTTTCCATAGTGATGATTTTATCTTTAAGGGATTCAAAAGAACAAAACCTAGGTAATTTTGATTGAAAATGCATATAAACACCATTAATAGGATGTGTGGCAAGTGGAGGAGATTGAGGAAGGATGTGTTGATTACATTCAATTGAAACCATAGAATTTCTCAACTTCCCTCTTGGGATAGTGACCACATGGACTTTGTTAGAGGGATAGTAGTTATCACCATCCTAAGACTTAAGAGAAGCCTCTATAATATCTTTATTTTATGACTGCTCTTTCTCCCATGTTATGCTTGATTTATCAAAATATTTCATTCCTATTTGTAACTATTTATTTTGAATATGAATAGTATAGAGAGCATGAATCTATATCATGCCCCCTCACTTTAACTTTATAATGTGTAAAATTAAAATGGAGTGCATATGCATGGAATATGCCCCCATAATATATGTCAATGAGTTATTTTTGAAATATTTTAAACTTATAAAATTATATTTAGGCTAAACTAATTTTACACCCTTTGAAGAAAATATTTCATGCATGAAAATACCACTGAAATGACCCCTTTTTGAGGTGAGGGAATGGATCATAAAAATTCACTCATATAAAAATAGAAGTTTTGTAACATGCATAGTAAATATGTGTCATTTAAAAATTTGGCATTTGTAAAAGAGGTGTTTGCATAGTAAGATATGCACTTTATATGTAATTTAAGAGGCAAGTCTTATAAAATGTATTAATGAAGTTCTTAGAGTGAAAAGATAGATTTATTATGTTACACTAGGAGTGCATGATATGGATCATGGCACTTATAAAAATCAATAAGCTCAACAAGCACATAAATAAAAAATAACATGATATAACTTTCAATTGAAAAGGCCATGAGTCACATACATGAGACATGTTCAAATGTCATAAAGTAAAATATTGCACACATTAGATACATGGATAATGTTGAAAATAAGGGACATGTTCAAATTTCACACACACATAGGACCATGGCCTAAAATAAGGACATTTTCAAATGTCTAAAATCATACATAGGGCCAAGGGCCAAAACAAGGACATGTTTAAATTTCACACACCATAGATACGGCCAAAGACCAAAGATAGGGAATGTTCAAATGTTGTAAACCACACATAGGGACAATGGCAAACATAATACAAAAACACCGTGGAATCAAATATGTAAAATCAAACAACATAAAATTGAATTTATATCTATAAATGTAGTCCAAACCATCATATATTTCATGTGATCATATCCTATAAAATAAGATAATCATTTACACTATGTAAAATAGAAATTTTATAAAGGCATGTATAGATTTAAGATAAATCTCAACAATATAATGGTTATAGAATAATACCACCTATATAATATTACCTATGGATAAAATGTCCCCAACTTAGTATTGTTAAAGGGTAGAGGAAAGTCCAACATCTTAATCCATAGAAAAAATTATATGTCCTACACAACACTCATGAATACCATTGAAATGCATGTCATATAAAAGGAATATGTTATCTACTACTCATGATATACATAACATATTTAAAATATATATTTAACCATGTTCAGGTCCTTATTTTGTATTTTTTTATTATTTTGAATGTTTTTATTCGACATATTTTAGAAAATAACATGGATGAAATTGAAATAAATCAAGGTGTCAGAAATAGAAAAAGATGGAGATATAAATAGTTGAAAATATGTGTCCATGATAGATATGTTCATGTAGAGATTAGTATGGTGAAAAATGAACAAGATGATAATATCTTTGACTCTACATTATCATTTCATAAAATCTACAGTTGTTATAAAAAATTCCATGTTGAGCATTATGGCTTGAAAAGAGAGATTGTTGCATAAACAAAAGTGTTTTCATTATAAAATTTATTAATAAATATAGAAATTGGAAATATTAAGGTTAAATATTCTAAAAATATAATTTATGGATATAAAATAGAAAAGGACAAGTTCACCCATTCAGGACAATAGTGTTGGGCAATTCTATTCAAGTTTGGCAGTTCTGTCTAGGCTAAAAAAATGAGTTTGTGTCAAAGTAGACTATAAAAATAGAGAGTAAAATGTCTAATTAGATCATAATTTATTCCTATTTTATGATAATAAGTTATGGGAGTTGAAAATCATAGGGGCAAGAGGTAAACAAGTCAATAAAATCCAAGGGTGTATAAGAATGGATCAAATGATCGCATATATAAGGAAATGGAAAAATAAGATACAACAAACCAGAAACTATCTACAATCATATTTTGTTACCAAAAGAAAAGGATATCATCGAGTAGATGCCTCTATGAATGCCTTGAATCATGTGTGCCATAACCTTAAATTAGGTTTACATATTATCTTGTTTGTTAGTTGAATCATTCCAATCATATTCTATAGAATCAAAGTTATCATAGGAAAAGACCAACTTCATAGGTTGTACTTTATATTGTGCTATGAAATTTTGATCATCTTTTGTATCTATGTATTAAAATCTAAACACACCATATATTGGATTTATATTCTTTAGAATTTACTCTCTTGAATATTTTCATCATTTTTCAAAATCTTGCATCTCATTATGGTCTAGAACAACATTAAATATATTTACTTGAGCACTAGGAAACAAATTAAATTGTACCCTGATTTCTTGACTTGAAAGTGTAGTATCAGCCTTATATTTTTTATTAAAGTAAATTAAACCATTATTTTTATCAATCATTTCTCATTTTAATTGTAACCATGATCCACCAAGAACAATAGCATATGCATTTATATGAGAAATAAAACTAAAAGTAATATAACAAAATTTTGAAGTAAACAAGACTCTTAACTTTACTCATCTCAAATATGTTGTAGATGCCTTAGTTTGATCTATGTGTTTCATCTTATATCCAAGAGATAGAGTATATGATGTAAAACATAAATTTATTTTTATATAGTCTGTAACCTTGACATCTATAAATTTATTGCCATATATGTGAGTAGTAATAGGGAGATGTTGTTGATTTGAATAAGTACTTAGAATTTCCTCTTTTGAAAACTACACTTGTAATATTATCTTGTGGAGGCCTTTCTTTATTATCTTTACATAGTTTCTCTTTTTGTAATTTATCTTCTTATGACTGTGCTTTTTCATCTTTTTCTTATGAATATTTAGAAATTTCTTATGTACCACTAGAATTTGTATTAAGATATTTATTTGGAGATTCATTTATGAGATTTTTTTTTTACAAAAGTTATTTCTTGTTATTTGTAAAGTGGTTATTTCGATACTCTTGCATTACCATATTGTTCATTTTATGTCCATACTTTCTCTTTAGGATATGTATTAATATGAATGGATTTATTGATTGGTGTATCTATTATAGGATTTCCACTATCAATTAGACTTTGTATTTTATTTTTCAATGTAAAACAATAATATGTATGATGCCCATGCATTCTATGACATTCACGATAGTATTTTTCATATTTTTATAGGGTGTATAGGAGGTAATTTTATCTCTTTGTTTTGAATAATTTCTCTTAGAATTTCATTTGAATTTTGAGTAATATTTTGTGTACCTTTTGAATGACTAGTTTTATATGTATTTTATTTTGGCTTCCAATCTTGATATGAAGTCTTGTTAGGCATACAATAGTTAAATGATGCATGGGCATGATTAACACTAGCATATTTTAGATTCTTTGTGAATGTGATATTATTTTCCCATGATGTAATCTTTGAGACCAAATACTAATAAATTTTCTTTTTTAACTCTTCTACTGACCTTTTCATAGTGATGATTTTATGTTTAGGAAATTCAAAAGAACAAAACCTAGGTAATTTTGATTGAAAATGCATATAAACACCATTAAGAGGATGTGTGGCAAGTGGAGGAGATTAAAGAAGGACATGTTGATTACATTCAATTGAAACCATAGAATTTCTCAACTTACCTCTTGGGATACTGACCACATGGACCTTGTTATAAGGATAGTAGTTATCACCATACTGAGAGTTAAGAGAATCCTCTATAATATCTTAATTTTATGACTTCTATTTCTCCCATATTATGCTTGAATTATAAAAATATTTCATTAATGAAGCATGTGTAAATTTTTAGATAATTGTCTTATCATAGTAATCAAAGAGATCTATATCATCCATTGTGAAATATATAAAAAAGATATTGCAACAAAGGAAAAAATTGGATGCATAGAAACAAAGAGAACATTTTAAACCCCTAGGATAATTTTTTTGAAACCCTAAGACCAAAGTTTCTAAAACCTAGAAGGTTGAAACCCTAAGTAAGACTTACAATTTGAAAAGGTTTGATCAATACGTGGGTTCACCAAAAATTTTAATATCAAATTGAATTAATTGTCATGTATTATTCATAATTATGATAAATAGTTATAATATAGCATGGTGTTGTAAACACATGTAAAAACATGAAAATGAAAGCAAGAAATTATAATTGACAAAATTGAATGAATGTAAACAAGGCTAAAATATGCAAAAGATAGATATACTTAGTTTTTTTATGCGTTCATTAAATTGTGTTGACTAGAAAAATGTAGAAACAAAGGTAAGGATGAAAATCTAAAATACTCCCAGAAGTTGATTTTGAGACATTGTATGGAAATGTATGCCTAATAGGTAAAATAGTGATGGGAATTTCTATCCTAGGTCGGTGTTCTTATCTTTTTAAAGAATACTAATTTAAATTCAAGGAAAAAGCATGTGTGTCTATATAAAATATGCATATTTTAAATACTTTTATATTCTATGTCACATGAAAAACTAGTAGATAACCTGTTAAAGTTAAAAACCCTAGCTTGTGTGACAAAAGGAGATAAATGATATGGATTAACATGGGTTATTGGATAGAGTTGTTCTAAACCTCAATACCCCACTTTGCTAAGCACTACTTACATAAAAATACTCTAAATAAGGATCAAATCTCCATGTAGTTCTCCCACTTAAGTGATTTGTGTAATTATGCTCCTTTAACTATATGTATGCATCTAGATTTGGATTGAATAATTGATCATGCTTGGATAAGGTTGCATAAAACTGAATTCAAACCTAGTTCATAACTGCTTGAAGCACTTAAAATTTGATTTGGAAAGAATAATGAAATTTTGTTTAATTTACACTTTTATAAATAAACCCTTTTAATATAATTGATAAGTTTACCAATATGATTGAAATTAATGAATTGAATGAGATTTTATAGTGGTTCAATAAGGAAACATACCCATTGTAGAGTTTAAAAATATGAAGGCCAACCCTAGGGATACTTTCCATTTTGATTATTTTGATAGAAGGGCATAATCGATAGGTAGGGATAGGAATCTTGGGCATTCTTATCTTATTGGGTGTTTATGTCCCTCTAGGGAATATGTTGAGCTTGAGGTCTAAGTCATAACATACATATGCTAAAATATATTTTTAGTAAGATCGTTTCTTTAGGTGATAATAAATGGAATTGTGATGAAATTTGGTCTCCAATTATGCTTAGGTTAGGTCAAATCAATAAAATAGGTGTCAATTAGGTGTATATGTCAATAAATGATAAAAAGGCATAAAATAGGCATGATCAAGTATTTATCACCAGATTTTAGTTACTAAAAATATGACTCAAAAATAAGGCATACAAGTTGAATGATATAGTAAGAAAGAAATTAGTAATTATCAGGGATGTAATATTCAAAATAGAAGAAGAATATACTTAGGAACCAGAAATGAAGGGAAAAAAATCTAACTAATGGAGTTGTAAAAGAACCTATAACCTATATTATTGGAAAATAAAATATAAAAGTAAGATAGGAAAAAAAATCCCTACCAATTCAAATGTTAAATATTTTTTTCAATAAAGAACAAAAATGTCACAAGTAAAAGTGAATAATGAAATAATGATGCATGTTATGAAAAAAGGTGAGCCACGTAAGTTTGATGAATCTCAAGAAAAATAAGAGTTGGTTGAAGCAATGAATATTGAAATAGATACATTGATGAGGAAGTATATGTATCACAACCTATAGACTTTGAAATATATTCTAATGAAAATTATGTTTGAAATTTAAAGAAGGAATTGCATGGTCTTAAGTATGATCTTAGAGCATGTTATTCTAGGATAGATTCAAATCTATCTTAGAAAGGTTTTCTCAAAAGTCAGTTAGATCCTAATTTGTATATCAAGAGTATATGTAATGATATATTTATCTTGGTTATGTATTGGATGATATTATCTACATTGGGAATAATATAACTTTGTTTACAGAGTTTAGAGTAGCTAATGTCATAATTTTGAGATGATAGATTTAGGATAGATGTATGACTTCCTCAATATAAAAGTAAAGAAAATTAAAGATAGAATTTTCATGTTTTAAAAAAAGTATGCTTAATATATCTTAAAAATATTTTAGATGAATCATTACAAATTAGTTTCACACCTATTGAATTTGGACTTAAGTTATCCAATATAAATGAATCAAATAAAGTGGATCCCACTCTATACATACAATTGATTGGCATCCTAATCTATTTGAATGCTACTAAACCAAATATCACATATGCAGTGAGTTTGGTATCTAGGTTCATGTCAAAAAATAAAAAAATACATTAGAGTGCAGTGAAGAGGATTATTAGGTATGTTAGAGGGGCATTGAATTATGGACTCAAATTTGAACATTCAAAGGATAACATATTGATAGGATATATATATTCGGATTGGGTTGGTTCAACAAATGATGTGAATTCTTATCTTGGTTATACCTTAAGTCTTGGTTTTTTAGTATTTTCTTGGGAGATTATGAAACAACTAAATGTACATCTCTTTTTATAGGTGAGATAGAGAACAAAGCTGCAACATCAACAATTTTCTAGATAGTATGGTTGAGGTGATTGTTATAATATTTTCATCATTTGTATAGCAGACCTACCTTGTTGTATTATCACAATAAGAATACCATTTATATGACATATAATATGGTATTTCATAGAAAAACTAAGAATATCAAAAATCAACATCACTACTTATGAGAGTTGGTTCAATAAGTATTAATCGAGATGGTGTATTGAAATCTATAGGATCAATTAGTAGATATTTTCATGAATCCCTTAGCTCATGAAAGGTTCCAAAAACTCATTGAATTTATTTGAGATATTGTTAATGGTCTTTATGGGGGATTTTGAAATAAATAATTCCCATTGGGCATATATTTTACTCATATTTTGGTTTGCATTGTATTTGTACATATATTTATTTTATTAGAGAATATTTGGTTTATTCATGATTTGTTAGGAAATATTTCATTTTTAGAGTATAGTTTTGAATTGTTTATTGTAAAAGGATATATAAATACTCCTTATGTTGTGTAAGAATTGTAAATTCCATGTAAACTATCTTTTATTATTAATTTGAAGCTTTAGCTGGTGTTGTTATTTGCATATCACTCTATGAATCTTGTTCATTACCTCCATTATTGTATTCATTAATAACTATGACTAAAACATGTTCAAAAATAGGTAAGAACATATACCATAATGTGACTAGAAGTGAGGATTTAATAAATGGAATAAAATTTTGGCTAATGGGACAATGCATAGGTCGATGTAATCAGTTATTTTCAAAGGGGGAAGTTGCTTTTAGCCAAATGGAAAATATTATCCACTAAAATTACCCATAGATGCAAGTGACTTATACAAAATATTTACCACATTCCAAATAAAATTAGATAGTTCAATTTTAGTCTTTAAATTTTATATTTTAGTAGATAATTGGGTTGGGAACTTATCTGCATGCACCTATATTTTCAAGTTTTTACATAAGCATTATAATTATTAAAGGAGAGCTTAGGAGCACAATATGTGGTCTCCAACATTTTTTTTATATGCACACACACACACACACAGACACACACACACACACACACACACACACACACACACACACACACACACACACACACACACACACCCCAAATTGGAGAAATATTAGGCTATTATTCATGCATCCTACACTCTCTAGTTATTTCTCATCATGTTTTTCATATTTTTTTGTTTCTTCCTCATCTTTCTTCCCCTCATTTTTTCTTAAATTTTGGATATTTTCACATAAATATACATCATGTGGTTTTGGGGTTCGGCCCTTCTGACCATTTTATTGGGTTTCCTATATATTATGGATTCTTTCCTATCAAATTTTCAGCCCATTGTGTGATCGCTTCCACATCTATAGGGTTATAATTTGATTTTGATAAATTTATAAATACATAGGTACATTAATACATTAAGTGAATGAAAAAGAACAATCAATTCAAGAATATATAGCTTACAATAAAGAATCTAAAGAAACATGAAGCATGTATTAGTTTTTAAATCATTTAGTATACAAGTGAAATTGATATATAGTAGATAATACATGGCACTTGACTTCTTAATTGAACAACATTGTATTTAGTTTTCTTCTAATCAATATTGTGAGCTATTGAAAGCCTTAATAAGTAGTAGATATTTAAAAAATATGTTGACCTTTATTTTCTCTATCCATTTGTAGGTTTAGCTTTCTTATCAAGGTTTTGAAGAAGGATACTTAAATTAATTTTTTATGTTTTAGAGAGTTGTGCTACTATTTTTTTTTTAAATCTCATATTTTAAATTATCTTCTTATGATATTTTTGTTATATATTATTCTAAAACACTTTATCTATCTAGATTACATTAAATTTTAAAATAGAAATTAAGCCTAATTTAATTGTTTTAAATATAATTATATATTATATAAATAAATATACTGCATTTTAATCCAAATTCACATAAATTAATATGAAGAGAAAGAGGAGGGAAAAAACCCTTTCCATATATGTAAATAGATGAAACTCGTGTTTAAAAAAATTGAAAATCCATTTTCCTCTCAACCCCAAAAATAAATAAATCCAAAACCACTCCTACAAACCAAGAAAAAAAACTTGTTTTCATGTGGTGAAGGTTAATGTGCTACCACTAAAACTCTAATTAGAATCCCTATTTTAAGTTTAGAATTGCACAAAATTAAAAACCAAGCATAGGAGGAAAACATTTTTTCTAATTAAAAAATGGGATGACTGCTGAGAAACGAAATAAAATAAGCATCCTACACATATACTAACCTTAGGAATGGTCACTAGAAACCCTAGTACTTGCATTCATTAAATGTTATTTGAGATTGCACTCTTCCCATTTCCAAATAGGTGTAGTGTATGTTAGAAACTAACAGCACACAAGCTACTATTATGCTATATTGTTGGAGTCAACCACACAAGAAAATAGGGGAAATATGCCAATAAACAAACATAGACATAGTCAAAACAAAACACAAAAATGTTTAACTATTCATTAATATTCTTATACCGACTAACACAATTTTTAGTTGTTTATTCATACAAAGTTATGCTGCTCTATTCTGCTGCATAAAAAAAGAAAAGGGTAGAGCTTCATTACTTATCTATTTGCCTTGACACACCAAAAATAGAGAATATTCACAAGGATGAATATATTAAAATTTTCTTTTCTATTTCTAAAAGTTGATCAAAGCATGTAGAAAGAGAGAGAAATTGAATTAAATGGATTAGGTGACCATAGAAAAATATCATTAGAAAAATTGTAAGACATTAAAAGATTTTAATTCAAAATTAGAGAAGGAAGTTGCACTAGAAGTGACATGGCAGGGGAGATTAGATATGTTGAGTTGGATGCCTACATCTGTCAACACTCCACCTTAATATTCACTATCATTTAAATCAGTTCTACCCATACTTTCTCGGAGATACTCAAACACGTTATTTGTAAGAGGCTTTATAAAAATGTCTGCTAGTTGCTCTTCAGACCTACAAAACTCAAGACATATATTGCCATTGTTCACCAATTCATGAATGAAGTGATATCTAGTATCTATATGATTGTTACATTTATGAAACACATGATTTTTAGATAATGCAATGGTTGAATTATTATGGCAATATATCTTTGTAGCTTCTTCTTACGTATGCCTCAAATCTAAAAGTACTCTTCTCATCCAAATTTCTTGACAAGTTGTTGATGTGACTGCAACATATTCCACTTCAGTTGATGAGAGTGTAACAATTGGTTTTTAATTTGATGCCCAAGAGATAGCACCTGATCCGAGATGAAAAACATAACCTGAAATACTTTTATCATCCATGCTACCTTCCTAATCACTATTCATGTGACTAATCAGCTTAAAATCATCTGAAGATGTATATGTGATCCCAAAACTCTTTGTTATAGCTATGTATTTTATAATTATTTTTCCAATTTTCTAGTGAGATTCTTTTGGATTATCCATGAATATTGAGATAAGACTAACTTCATACATAATGTTTGATCTTGTGGCAGTTAGATACATGAGGTTGTGAACTAATCTCTTAAATAAAGTTGCATCAACACTAGAAATTTTATCCTCCTTGCTAAATTTTAAACCCATTGCAACTAGTGTAGGATCTAGATTAACATTCAACATCTTGAACATTTTCAACAAATAATTAGCATAATTTGATTGACATATAAAATTTCCTTACTTAGATTTATTACTTCTATGCCAAGAAAATATCTCATGAGTACCAAATCTTTCATCTCAAATTCAACTTTCTTGGCTACCTTCAATGATTCAATTCACAAGTTTCCAATAAAAATTAAGTCATCCACAAACAAACATACTATCAAGATTTCTCCTTCATTATTAACTTTGACATACAAATTTAGTTCATTTCCACATTTAATAAACCCATTATTCATAAAATAAAAATCTATTCTACTATACCAAGCTCTAGGAGCTTGCTTCAATCCATATAACGTCTTTTTCAACTTGTAGGCCTTATGTTCTTCTCCTTGAATTTCATAAATAGGTGGTTGTTTTATATAAACTTCCTCTTTCAAGATGCCATTCAAGAATGTTAATTTGATGTCCATTTGAAAAACTTTCCAACTATTTTGGGCTGCAATAGATAACACCATTCTTACAATGTCAAGTCTTTCCACCAGTGCAAACTTTTCATTGTAATCTATGTCTAGCTGTTGTGTGAAGCCCTTAGCTACTATTCTTGATTTATGTTTCTCAACTTTCCCATTTGTATTAAACTTTGTTTTGTAAACCCATTTTACTCCAATTACGTCCTTTCCTTTAAAAATCTCTACAAGATCCTAAGTTTGATTATGTTCAATTGACTAAATTTCTTCATTCATGGATACAATCTAATTGTCATCTTTAATTGCATCCTTAAAGTAAATCGGATCAGCTTGTGTTAGGAATGCAAAATCCAAACATAAATCCATATTTTCATCTTCTTTTGACTCATCATAAATTTCTTTTAGACTATGGGTCTTCTTTGGAGTGTTTATAGACCGTGATCTCAATTATTCAACTATTAGATTAGATGATTCACTGTTGTTATTACTAGCTAGAGTAGATGGATTTAGAGTGTTAAATGTCTTAGAAGGTGTTGTAGGAACATTTGCTTGTAGATATTGAGAAACATTTGCTTGTGTATTATCTTCTACCATTTCATTTTCATGTTGTATGCTTACTTCAATTGTATTTATTTTTCCAATGCTTCCATTCCATGATTATTCTTCAACAAAATCTACATTTGGCTTATTATTACCTTCTTTGTAACTGAATTGTATAATTTATATGCCTTAGATTTTTCACTATATCCCACAAAAATGCACTTTTCTCCTCTAGCATCCAACTTCTTTCTCAACTCTTATGGTATCAAAGAGTATGATACACATCCAAAGACTCTCAAATGTGAAACATTATGTTTCTTTTTGCTCCAAATTTCTTATGGTATCTTATTAATCATTGCTTTTGTTGGACACATGTTCAAGATGTATACCACACATGCAACCATTTCAACCCAATATTCATTTGGTAGATGCTTAGTTTTTATCATGCTTCATGTCATTTCCATAATTATCCTAATATTTTTTTATATTATTCTATTTTGTTGAGGTAAATATCTTGTTGTGAATTATTTTCTTATTCCATTTACCTTGCAAAAATTTAGAAAATCATTTGATATGTATTCACCACCTCAATTAGTTCTCAATGTTTTGATATAATATCCACTTTCCTTTTCAAATTTTGCCTTGAACTCCTTAAAAATATCAAACACATATGATTTGTATTTTAAAAATAAGACCCAAGTCTTGCGGCTAAAATCATCAATGAATGTCAAGAAATATAGATTTCCACTTATGGATGGCATTTGCATCAGTCCACAAAGATCTGAATGGACTATTTCAAGTGGATGCCTTGCCCTATAAGATTTCCTAACTATAAATTTTTGTCTATGTTTCTTTGCAAGTATGCAACTCTCACATTTTATTTTAAGTGGCTTTATTGGTGGCAATCCATATACCATTCTCTTTCTATATAACAATTACAAACCTCTAAAGTTTACATTTCTAAATTTTAAGTGCCATAACCAATATTGATCCTTCAATGAAATTTTAAATGTTGCTTTAGTAAATGTTTGCAATCCTTGAGGTTTTAGACATATTTCACTTTGGATCTTGAGAGGAAACTTTCTATTCCTCATCATTTCAACTTTTGCAATCAGCGTATTGCTTGGTTTCTTATACAAAATCACACATTCACCATTCTCAAAATATATCTTAATCCTTTTTTCATCAATTGACCAATGCTTATTAAATTGTGTTGTAAACTAGGGACATAGTATACATCATGGATGTGCTTCTTTTCACCTTATTTTATTCTTATGTTAATTGATCATTTTCCCATGATTGATACTTTATGATCATTTCCAAACTTTACTTCTAATTTTACTGAAACATCTATTGTTGCAAACAATTTCTTACTTCCACTCATATGATTACTACACCCTCTATCCAAAAACCTTACTCCCTTTGAGCTCTCGTGTGCAACATTACATGTTATCAACATTGTGTTTTATTCACTAGTGTTAGGCTAGTTTTCATTTGTAAAATTTGTCTTCTTTTAATTCATATCATATTTCCTTTTTCTACATTCAAATGCAAAATTCTCAAATCTTTTACAATAATGACATTGGATGTTGGATTTATCATACCTTTCTCCTTGATGATGGCTTTGAAAATCATTGTTACCTTTTTCTCTTAATGGTGTGAAAGACGTATGTGGGATTGATGTTGATCTACTTTCAAATTGAGGAGATTCTCTTTCACTTTTTGGTGAAAAATAACATTTACCTCTGCTTTAATTTAATCTCCCTTTTGTTTTATTGACTGCAAACTGAGTTTTGAATGTATTTTCCAATGAAGATGCCCCTAAATGGTTTAGCCTTTACTCATGTGACAACAATGACCTCATTAATTCATCAAATGATAATTGAGATAAATCCTTAGATTCTTCAATGGCCACTACAACTTAATCAAATTTTGCAGGCAAGATTCTAAGTATTTTTTATACAATATTTTGGTCTTTTATACTCTCACCATGAGTTCTAATTTGATTCATAATGCCCATTACATGTGTAAAAATGAATCTATGTTTTCTAACTCCATATGAATATTCTCAAAATCTCTCTTAAGTATTTGCAATTTAGCAGTTTTAACTTTGCTTGTACCTTAGTATGTTGTTTACAAGGTTTTCCATGCTTGTTTTGACCTTATAGCAACTACAACTCTTGGAAACATTGACTCCTCTATGGCTTGCTAGATGAAAAATAATGCTTTGGCATCTTTCTTCTTATTTTTCTTCAATAAATCTTTTTTTACTTGTAACAATGCCTAAAATGCCTATTGATTTTCTGGCTCAAGGAACCTATTTTCAACCAAATCCCACACACCTTGTGAGAAGCACATGGTTTTCATTTTTATGCTCCAAAAATCATAATTTTTTCCATTAAAAATTGGTATTTGAGGTTGTGAAATACTACCTATCACTCATACCATGGCTTCTCCAAGAATAATCTTCTTTTGCTTTTAGCTATTAGAAATTCTCCCTTTTAAAACTATGTTTCAATAATCTCTACTCCTTAATCTCTGCTCTTATGCCCAAGATTTAACAATAGCTCTCTATTCTGCAAGCTACTAGCTCTGATACCAAATTGTTAGAAACTAACAGCACATAGGCTGCTCTTATGCTAGATTGTTGTAGTCAACCACACAAGAAACACATGGAAAATATGCCAATAAATAAACACAAACACAGTCAAAATAAAACACATAAATGTTTAACTATTCATTAATATCCTTATACCAACTAACATAATTTTCAGTTGTCTATTCATACAGAGTTATACTACTCTATTATGTTGCATACAAAGAGAAAAGGGTAGAGCTTCACCGCTTATCTATTTGCCTTGACACACCAAAAACAAAGCATATTCACAAGGACGAATATATTAAAATTTTATTTTCTATCACTAGAAGTCTCTCGAAGCATGTAAAAAGAGAAAGAGAAATTGAATTAAATGGATTAGATGACTATAGCAGAATATCATCAGAACAACTGTAAGACATTAAAAAAAAATTAATGCAAAACTGGAGAAGGAAGTTGTGCTAGAAGTGACATGGTAGGGGAGATTAGATATGTTGAGCTGGATGCCCACATCCACCAATAGTGTATTCCCACAACTCGCTTTATTAATTGTTGAGGTAAGAAAAAAAATGAATATTTAAAAAATATATTTATAATATTTTTCTTAAATTTAATTATATTTTTTTATTTTAATTTTTAATAGGTAATTTTAATTTTAATAATATTTCTTAATAATAATAAGTTAAAACTTTCACCTTCTAATTTTTTTCTACAATTTTTATTTAA
>JARHVA010000012.1:11597500-11660000 GCA_037957365.1 Torreya grandis | reverse complement strand
ATTAGGCCTCAAATATTTATAAAAAAAAAATTTATTGATAAGTTCAAAATTTCATAGGTATTAATATTTTTGCTCATGTTTTAGATTATATATAATTGATTATAATTGATGAGTAAGCGTACACATAAATATGAACATTCCTTCAACTCAGTAGTCATGACTAGAGGACACCCAATCCATCAAAATCATCTAGGGAATGATCTTAGACCATGTCAAATGTATAGAAGAATTTTTAACTTAGTGGATGGTATAACAAACCATCAACTTCAGTGGTTGGACTGCGACACTTTCAATAATACATGTTTATCCAAGAAACCTAGTGATGATTAGTGTCTAATTTTTATGATTTTTCAAACTAGAATGAATGCTTGATGGAGTCATATATTATTCAAAATTATTTATATTCTTTAATCGTTGAACTAAATATTGGAATTTGTTGATTTAGCATATTAAAGTACATCTACAGCATGTGTGATATGCCTAACTATTATATTGTATTTGTATATTTATATATTTATTGAATTAAAATAAATATCTTATTGGATTGTAAGTTGGCATAGAATGGAAGAGAAAATCAAAAATAAAAATGCTTCTTAGGCCCTGTAAAAGCTTGTTATCTATGAAAATGTTCTCTCTCTCTTGTATGTTGAAATTTCAAAACTGAATATGATTTGAATTTCTTAACATCCTAACATATACACATGTTAGATAACTCCTTCATAAACTTAAAACAAGTGTGTTTATACAAAAATTTCATCTTGGTTAGATTTGACGTGCGTTAAAATTGACTACATGCACCTTTTTCTTGCAAGAAATTTACCTTATTTTTTACAAAACAACCTTAATTTCTCCAAACATGTATAAAATCTTCATGCAAGGTGGTCAAAGCGTGAGATGACTTGAGAGATAACTTATGAGCCTTTGACACCTTTTAGATCAACTTTCTACAAACATAAGTCTTTACTTTAAACTTGTCAAATTAACCTTAAACTATGTTAATAAGACCTTAAAAAGACCATTTTAAGACCTTATAAGACATATAATGGCTATGAAAAAGGTTATAAAATATGACAAGTCAAGTTTTTTATGAACCTGATCTATGGTAGCCAAAATTTGGCTAACATCTTTGGTGATCTCTTGGGGATGTTTGCTTGCTAAGCAAATTAGACTACTTGTCTTATCCATCCATTGGGATATGGATTCACTATCCCTCCAATTAAGACATAATACTTCCTTGAATAAGATGACAAACTGAAAACACCTCCCAACACAAAACACACAAAGATAGCACACAAAAAAAGACAACACACAAAACTTATGCTAATGAAGCACTTAGGGAAGATAAGACATAATCCATCTACTATACACAACTAACCTTAGAATATCTTCTTCCTCCAAGATCAAATGGGAAGATCTTGAGATCATCATGACACCATGGAATCAAATTATCACATGTTGAGTGGAGTCCAACCAGACATGGTTCATGGAATGGGGGCTTCCACCTACATTTAGAGATGCTACCATGTTCATGGTTTATATGACTATCCATCAGAACTTATTGCTTCATTCCCTTGTCTATGAATTGACTATGTGAGTCAAGGACTAAATCATACTCATTCCAAATTAGATGCTTGGCATAAACAATCTCATTTTTTCCTCATCAATAGGTTTCTTTTGATCAAGATGAACAATCTTAGATGGATCATGTGGCATGCTTGTAGAGTTGGATTCAAGTAGAATTGCATCTTTATTCTTAAGAGATTGAGACCAATGAAGCTTAGATTCCTTTTTTAAAAGTGAACAAGTACTTACAAATGGATTGAGAGGTAGATAACCTTATTTAAGAACATCAAACAAGTCATCTTCAAATGAAGTAGCCTCTTGGAGTGGTAATCTTGAAGAGTTGCCTTCCTCTCGTTTGATAATTTGCTTGATAAAATTGCCTTTCTCAATCTAAATCAAACCACAACATGTCTCTAGAAGAGGGTAACCTTCTCTTATAACTTCAAACAAGTCCTCCAATTGAACTTCACCTTGTTATAAATCACTTGACCTTCTCCAAACTTGATAAGACCTAATATAGAGGTAGTCACAACATAATTTGAGAAGGATTTAGAGTTTGTATCTCTTTTATCATGATCTTGGGACTCAAAAAAAAAAATTACCACCTCTAATGGATCTTTATGAGCTTTTTATTTTGTTGTAACAATTTGATCAGTGCCTTGTTTGCATTGGGAAAGACCATCTCTCTCAAAGTCTAGTATTACTTGATCAACTTGTACTCCATCAAGGTAACCTTTCTCTTCAATTTTAAAAGCTGATTTTCCTCTCTTCACCAATAAGTGTTCCAATGATGAACTCCTCCTCATGTTCACTTGAATTATCCTACTCATAACCTTATTAGGAGTGATCTATAGATGCAAATTGACTATTTTCCTCAATGAGGGGCTGCTCATCTTCACAAACCAGTTTTGAGCTCTCATGATCAATGTGTTTATCTCTCTCTTCCCTCCATTCACCAATGAATCCCTCAAACTTTTAAATGTTTTGGATTTCAATTTTATCCATAAGGACTTCATTTTTAATTTGAATGTTCTTTTTAATTGATTTCCAAGATGGGAAAGTATTGGTTTTTTCAAGCTTCTCAACAAGGATTTCTTATTTGTCTTGGATTCCTTCTTGAATTGATTTCCAAGATGGGAAGGATTTAGGATCTTGAGGATGTATGGGTGAGACTTGATTAGGTTTAGGTTCTTCCTTGACATCAACTCCCCAATCTAAGCTTGTTCCACTTTTTTTATTCCATGACTTTCCAACTTGATTCCAACTTAGAATCTTAAAGGACTTCTTGGGGGTTTCTTGAGGAAGGGGGATGGAGTTTTATGCCAAGATAGCCTCATTAGTTTATTTCCAAGTAGTAATCAAACTCTGTAATTCTGATTTGTTTTGATCCTCAATAGTAGGCTACTCAACAATAACCCCTTTCTTCTTTTGGATGTTCTCTTGGATTGATTTCTATGATGGGAAGGCTTAAGGGGAATATGAAGGACTTGGGACACTTTGAAGCTCACTTGACTTGGTATTTTGAGTAATAATGGGTGGCACAAAAGAATTTTGAGGTGGTATAGGATATGGCACATGAGGTTGATAGCATTGAATGTGTTTCCCTTCATAAATTATTACCTTGTCCTCTATGCCTTGAATTAGGCCACCTATGTCCATCATGTCACTTTTGAGTCTTTGCCAATCTTCTCTCTCAATAGGTGCCCACTATCTCTTTATCAGTTGCAATGAGTCTCTCACATTCTGAATGAGATGAGAAGGAACACTTTGACCATACTTCCTTTATGTGTTAAGCCCTATCATATACCTTTTATAGCCAAAGAGAGTTTGCTTGAAGCTTGAGATAGATTGATTTGAAATATGTCTATGTTGACTAGGGGTAACATGGTCTTGACAACGTTGATTAGAGGGATGAAAGGGATGCCAAAGAGGTGAACTATATCAGTATGACTATTGAGGCAAATAAGGAGGGTAATACTCTTAATAACAAGCCTGATAAGAATCAACATACTGCTAATAAGGGTCTGCAAACTGCTGACAAGGATCAACATGAGTTTGATTTAGATATTTAACTTGTGTAAGACAAAATTCAACATCAAACTCGGTCATGAAACCTCATAAGAAAGGCAAAAATTAAATAAAACTTGCTTAAAATGGTACTTATGCTGCTATAACCAGCTGAATACATTTAGATTTTCCATTGATGTTTGTTAAAATACCTCCAAAGGTTGGTGCATTAAAGAGCAACACCAAAAAATCTTTAATTAATTGCCAATCTTATCCCACTGGGCATGTCAAAACTATTATAGCTCAAATTTGCACCCTTGAGAGGGTGATTCAATCCTTTTCAACTTGAGTTGTGCAATGAGATTGGTCCTAGGTTTTGGGTGACCTTTAGGTAGATCAAACCTCTATATTATATGGCTAGCTCCCCTTGATGTATCAATAAGGCTTTATTATTGATTCACAAAGGGAAATGGAGAATAATAGCATAAAATCAAACTAACTAATGGGGTGATACACCAAATTAATTGATCACTACCAACCGACTACATGTGCACATGTAGACCGTGAGACTAACCTTAACATACACTACTCCTAATCTTAATCTCTCACATCAACATTTCAATGTGGAGGTTGTGATAGATGTTTAGGTTAGGAGGACCAATCAAGAGGTTATATAATAACACTAATGAATAGACAAACTCACTCAATCCTCACACTTTACTTGAACACTTCACATGACCTATAAAATAAGCATTTAAATTTCATATAGGTGTTAGAATAAGACAATATGCCAATGAAGACTAAGTAAATCAATTTACAAACTCGACCATCTATACACACACACTAAGTAAAATCATAAAAGAAGGTAAAAATAGTATTATTTCATTCATCAAAGGCATACAAATGGTAAGGATTCACCATACCCAGGTGGAGGATCTATATAAATCTAACAAGGCTACATGTATATGTTAGGATGTGGAGCTAAAAGCTTCAACTGGTGCAAACATGGAGGAGGTTGCTGAGTTCTAGGGAGACCAGCGTCGATAGGAGGTCGGCCGACGTCAGTCACCTCCAGGCAGACAGGGACCGACGTCGATCGCCTGTGGCGGTTCCAGAACTATTCGTTGCACAGACAGTTAGTTCATTGAATCAAGAGTTTACATGTAAATGCCAATTATAGTCTTGAGTTGCGTGTCTAATTATTGTAATTAAAATAGTCTAATTATTGTAAGCATGAGATCTATATATGGACTCATGGGTTGTATTGTAAAAGTGTAGCTAGAGAGTAAGAGAGCAAAATAAGCTCCTTCTAAGAGAGGAGAGCAATGGTGTGTTCCTCCTAGTGCCACAGTACCAAGAGTGGGTGTTGGATTGGAGAATCAGCAAGATTCTTCGTATTTGTATGATCTTAGTTAGCAGATTAGCATGGCTTCTTTTGGAGATCTACAATGGTGAGTAAGGTCTAGTGATTTGCAGGTAGCAGCAGAGAGCAGGAGATCTACTTGGAGTATGGTTGTGTACTTGGTGTACTCACAGCGTGTTACTGACTGGTTGGAGAGGTGAACATCAATTCTATATTGGAGTTGATTGTTGGGACCGAGAGAGAGAGGGAAGAAGGTCTTGAGGTGTGGCGATCCTTTGAGGTGGAAGAAGAAGTGGCATCTTCTTTATTGTATATTCTTCTGAGTGATTATTAATATAATTATGTATTGTCTCTCATATTCCTGTGTTGTTTCATATTTCTAGTTACTTATTGATTCTGGTTAAATTATGTGTTTAGTTGCTAATACAAAAAGTAATCATATGTGCTCTATTGGTGGAGCAAGATCCTAACAAAGTGGTATCAGAGCATGTTTATTTATTCTAGGTTCCTGACAAAGTGGTATCAGAGCTTTTGGTTGGGTTGACTAATAGGTGGTTCAGATCTGGTAGTGTTTTTTATTACAAGTCACTCACAGGGGTTTCAAATTGAGTGGGAGTATAGCAATGGTAGAAGAAAGTAAGCTACGAATGGAGAAACTGAATAGCACGAATGGTCTGATTGATGGAAAGGAGCAGGTAAAAGGAGATTGTTGGTCAGTAGAAGATCAGCATGTAGAAGCAGATGTTGTAGGTGATGTTGCACAGGTTGCTCTGGATAAAGTAGAATCTTTGTTTATAGATTCTTTTGCCTCTTTCCATGCAACCCAAAATAGAGCATCTTTTCATGGGTGTGTCTTTGGAGACTTTGGAGAGATTTATTTAGGGGTTGGAGAGCCTTGTCAGATTATTGACAAAGGGGAAGTGAAGCTGAAATTGCAGGCGAATAACACACAGGTGGTGAAGGAAGTCATGCAAGTACCAGTCTTGGAGATGAGTCTAATTTCTTCAAAAAATTTGGGTGATGGGAGATGTACTGTAACTTTCACAGTGGATATACATGAATTAGATGGTGATAAGAAAGTAGGTATCCTTTATCTATCTACTTATATTACTGATTCACCTTTGTTATAGAGATATGGCTTCGTAGGCTTGGTCACATATGTAGGAGGGGAATGCATGTTCTTAAGCAGAAGACGGATGTTTTTGACAAGCTAAAGAACTAGAAAGCCTTGGTGTTCATCGACGAGATGACGGATAGAGATCAATTGAGTGGACTAAATTATTCTGAGCAGGGCTGTGTTGATTTGAACAGGGTTTTGATCCATGGAGAGCTCGCGGGTAAAAAGTTATCACTCATAGGAAAACACAGGTACTGGCATCAGTCAGATAGGAATCAATGTCGACAGAAGGGATACCAGCATCGGTCATGAAACCGACGTTGGCAGTCAGGGTTAGCGCAAGGAACTGACATCGATCGGTTGCAGACTGGGAGATGGCCGAGATCAGTCACTGGTATGGATGTTGGGCAGACAGCAAGCTGTCAATAAGTCTTAAATGCTCATATAGAGGTCAAAAAGGGTAAGTGAACCTCATATTCATTGTTCACCTTCTTTATATTGCTTACTGATGGTCAAGAACTAGGAAGATGGAAGAAGCAATGCAAGTAGAATCCAGAAACAGTGGGAGCTTGGCATGGATGAGGAGTGTGAGTCCTTGGAGAAGAACCAAATAGGTATTTGTTGGTGGAGTTGTCAGTTGGAAGAAAGCACTGGATGAGGGATGGATTCCCAAGTTAAAGAAGAGAGTGGATGGATACGTGAGATGGAAGGCCAAGGTATATGGTCTTGAGCAAGCTGCAAGGCAATAGAGGTTTAACTATTGTGTTTTGTCTTACCAGGTGGATAATGAGTCACGACATTATCCAATTAATGTATGTGGGTGATTTGCTAGCAAGTTTTGTACATACAGAGATTCGCTGAGCTAAGGGTAAGGTTAGTTTAGAGGTGTGTCATGAAGAATTTGGAATAGTGAAATTCTTTGGCATAAGAGACATAGAGATTTTATCTCCAGTGGGAGCTGATGTGAAGATAGTGTTGGCGAGGTTCATGATGCAGGTTGCAGAATCAGAAAGCACACCAAGGGCTGGACAATTCAAGCTTAGCTTGGAACAGGGTTCGAAATCACATAAGGTCTAGCATAGACCTGAGTTTTCCCAAGCAGTGGGAGTTGTCAGAAAGTTTGGAGCCAATTCAAGAAAGAAGTACTGGAGGGCAGTTCAGTGGATTCTTAGAGGGACCAGCAGCAGGTGCACATGCTATGCAGGGTCAAGTTCTTTTCTATAGGGGTTTGTAGATGTGGATGCGGCAAGAGATTTGGATGACAAGTAGAGCATCACAGTGTGTGTGGTGGTTGGTCTTCAAAATTAAGCTTGAAGAGGGATACAAGCCAGGGAATAAAATTAGATAGTGTATAGGTACAGGTACAGTTGTAGCTATTTATCTCCAAGTGGGAGATTGTTAGGATGTGGAACTAAAAGCTTCAACTGGTGAAAACATGGAGGAGGTTGCTGAGTTCTAGGGAGACCGGCGTCGATGGATTGCAGTGCAGAAGGAAACTGACATCGGCAGTCGTGAGCTGAAGACAACCGACGTCGACAGGAGGTCGGCTAACGTTAGTCACCTCCAGGCAGACAGGGACCGACATCGATCGCCTGTGGCGGTTCCAGAACTATTCGTTGCATAGACAGTTAGTTTGTTGAACTGAGAGTTTACATGTAAAGGCCAATTATAGTCTTGAGTTGCATGTCTAATTATTGTAATTAAGATAGTCTAATTATTTTAAGCATGAGATCTATATATGGACTCATGGGATGTATTGTAAAAGTGTAGCTAGAGAGTAAGAGAGCAAAATAAGCTCCTTCTGAGAGAGGAGAGCAATGGTGTGTTCCTCCTAGTGCCATAGTACCAAGAGTGGGTGCTAGATTGGAGAATCAGTAGGGTTCTTCATATTTGTATGATCTTAGTCAGCAGGTTAGCATGGCTTCTTTTGCAGATCTACAATGGCGAGTAAGGTCTAGTGATTTGCAGGTAGCAGCAGAGAGTAGGAGATCTACTTGGAGTACAGTTGTGTACTTGGTGTATTGGTAGCGTGTTACTGACTGGTTGGAGAGGTGAACATCAATTCTATATTGGAGTTGATTGTTGGGACTGAGAGAGAGAGGGAAGAAGGTCTTGAGGTGTGGCGATCCTTTGAGGTGGAAGAAGAAGTGGCATCTTCTTTATTGTATATTCTTTTGAGTGATTATTAATACAATTGTGTATTGTCTCTCATATTCTTGTGTTGTTTCATATTTCTAGTTACTTATTGATTATGGTTAAATTTCGTGTTTAGTTGTTAATACAAGAAGTAATCATATGTGCTCTATTGGTGGAGCAAGATCCTAACAAAGTGGTATCAGAGCATGTTTATTTGTTCTAGGTTCCTGACAAAGTGGTATCAGAGCTTTTGGTTGGGTTGACTAACAGGTAGTTCAGATCTGGTAGTGTTTTTGATTACAGGTCACTCACAGGGGTTTCAGATTGAGTGGGAGTATAGCAATGGCAGAAGAAAGTAAGCTACGAATGGAGAAACTGAATAGCACGAATGGTCTGATTGATGGAAAGGAGCAAGTAAAGGGAGATTGTTGGTCGGTAGAAGATCAACGTGTAGAAGCAGATGTTGCAGGTGATGTTGCACAGGTTGCTCTGAATAAAGTAGAATCTTTGTTTATAGATTCTTTTGCCTCTTTCCATGCAACCCAAAATAGAGCATCTTTTCATGGGTATGTCTTTGGAGACTTTGGAGAGATTTATTTAGGGGTTGTAGAGCCTTGTCAGATTATTGACAAAGGGGAAGTGAAGCTGAAATTGCAGGCGAATAACACACAGGTGGTGAAGGAAGTCATGCAGGTACCAGTCTTGGATATGAGTCTAATTTCTTCAAGAAATTTGGGTGATGGGAGATGTATTGTAACTCTCACAGTGGATATACTTGAATTAGATGGTGGTAAGAAAGTAGGTATCCTTTATCTATCTACTTATATTACTGATTCACCTTTTGTTATAGAGATGTGGCTTCGTAGGCTTGGTCACATATGTAGGAGGGGAATGCATGTTCTTAAGTGGAAGATAGATGTTTTTGACAAGCTAAAGAAATAGAAAGCCTTGGTGTTCATGGAGGAGATGACGGACAGAGATCAGTTGAGTGGATTGAATTATTCTGAGCAGAGCTGTGTTGATTTGAACAGGGTTTTGATCCATGGAGAGCTCACAGGTAAAAAGTTATCACTCACAAGTGAACACAGGTACCGGCATCGATCGGATAGGAATTGACGTCGATAGAAGGGATAACAGTGTTAGTCATGAAACTGACATTGGCAGTCAGGGTCAGTGTAGAGAACTGACATCAGTCAGTTGCAGACTGGGAGATGGCCGAGATCGGTCACTGGTACGGATGTTGGGTGGACAGCAAGCTGTCAACAAGTCTCAAACGCTCATATGGAGTTCAAAAAGGGTAAGTGAACCTCATATTCGTTGTTCACCTTCTTTATAGTGCTTACTGATGGTCAAGAACTAGGAAGATGGAAGAAGCAATGCAGGTAGAATCCAGAAACAGTGGGAGCTTGGCATGGATGAGGAGTGTGAGTCCTTAGAGAAGAACCAAACAGGTATTTGTTGGTGGAGTTGTCAGCTGGAAGAAAGCACTGGATGAGGGATGGATTCTCAAGTTAAAGAAGAGAGTGGATGGATACGTGAGATGGAAGGCCAAGGTATATGGTCTTGAGCAAGCTGCAGGGCAATAGAGGTTTAACTATTGTGTTTTGTCTTACCAGGTGGATAATGAGTCGCGACATTATCCAGTTACTGTATGTGGGTGATTTGCTAGCAGGTTTTGTACATACAGGGATTCACTGAGCTAAGGGTAAGGTTAGTTCAGAGGTGTGTCATGAAGAATTTGGAGCAGTGAAATTCTTTGGCATAAGAGACATGGAGATTTTATCTCTAGTGGGAGCTGATGTGAAGACGGTGTTGGCGGGGTTCATGATGCAAGTTGCAGAATCAGAAAGCACACCAAGGGCTGGATAGTTCAAGCTTAGCTTGGAATAAGGTTCAAAATCACATGAGGTCTAGTGTAAACCTGACTTTTCCCAAGCAGTGGGAGTTGTCATAAAGTTTGGAGCCAATTCGAGAAAGAAGTACTAGAGAGCAGTTCAGTGGATTCTTAGAGGGACCAACAGCAGGTGCACATGCTATGCAGGGTCAAGTTCTTTTCTACAGGGGTTTGTAGATGCGAATGTGGCAAGAGATTTGGATGACAGGTAGAGCATCACAGTGTGTGTGGTGGTTGGTCTTCAGGATTAAGCTTGAAGAGGGATACAAGCTAGGGAATAAAATTAGATGGTGTACAGGTACAAGTACAGTTGCATCTATTTATCTCCAAGTGGGAGATTGTTAGGATGTGGAGCTAAAATCTTCAACTGGTGCAAACATGGAGGAGGTTGCTGAGTTCCAAGGAGACCGGCGTTGGTGGATTGCAGTGCAGAAGGAAACCGACATCGGTAGTCATGAGCTGAAGACAACCGATGTCGACAGGAGGTCGATCGATGTCGGTCACCTCCAGGCAGACAGGGACTGACGTCAGTCGCCTGTGGCGGTTCTAGAATTGTTTGTTGCACTGACAGTTAGTTTGTTGAACCGAGAGTTTGCATGTAAAGGCCAATTATAGTCTTGAGTTACGTGTCTAATTATTGTAATTAAGATAGTCTAATTATTGTAAGCATGAGATCTATATATGGACTCATGGGCTATATTGTAAAAGTGTAGCTAGAGAGTAAGAGAGCAAAATAAGCTCCTTCTGAGAGAGGAGAGCAATGGTGTGTTCCTCCTAGTGCCACAGTACCAACAGTGGGTGCTGGATTGGAGAATCAGCAGGGTTCTTCGTATTTGTATGATCTTAGTCAGCAGGTTAGCATGGCTTCTTTTGGAGATCTACAATGGTGAGTAAGGTCTAGTGATTTGCAAGTAGCAGTAGAGAGCAGGAGATCTACTTGGAGTACGGTTGTGTACTTGGTGTATTGGTAGCGTGTTATTGACTAGTTGGAGAGGTGAACATCAATTCTATATTGGAGTTGATTGTTGGGACCGAGAGAGAGAGGGAAGAAGGTCTTGAGGTGTGGCAATCCTTTGAGGTGGAAGAAGAAGTGGCATCTTCTTTATTGTATATTCTTCTGAGTGATTATTAATACAATTGTGTATTGTCTCTCATATTCCTGTGTTGTTTCATATTTCTAGTTATTGATTTTGGTTAAATTCCGTGTTTAGTTGCTAATACAAGAAGTAATCATATGTGCTCTATTGGTGGAGCAAGATCCTGACAAAGTGGTATCAGAGCATGTTTATTTGTTTTAGGTTCCTGACAGTATAGAGAATGAGAGGAGAGAGAGAGAAATGGCATAGAAGAGTTATTGAAGAGTTAGATAGTTTAGTTTTATCTACTTCATGATATTGTTTTATCCTTTTCATAAAATCTTGTAATGTATTTTCAATATTAGAACACATTATAGGATCTTCCCCATAATCTTCAATTTGGTCCACTTAAAGAGTAGTAGCTCTAGCATATGCCTTAGTAACATACTGGGTCTGCACTATAAAAACCCTGATCCTATAATGTAGTCCTTCAATAAATCATGCAAATTTATCTTTATCTTCTAAAGAAAACTCCAACTTATTCATAACATCTAAAAACCTATTATCATAATCACAAATTGATTCTCCTAGCTTTTACCTAATCTCCTTTAGATCTTGAATAGTCTGACTTGTACATTTCTTGATTTTAAATTCTACGATGAGCCACTCCTTAACCTACTATAGATTTTTTTGAGTGATATCTTTATGATATATAAATTCAAGGGCTCTTCCATTTAGTTCTCCTATTAATTCACTTTTATTTATAGCCTCATTGATAATACCCTTAGCTTTCCATCTCATTTCACATTTTAATAAGCACTGCTCAGGGTCCATAAACCCATCATATGTCGTAAGGTTGATGAATGCTCCTAAAACACCCATATTATAAACTAGTGTTGAAGGGATCTATTGCACAGCTATTATAGTGGGAGGTTATGTTTTGTGCAATCCTTCTTGTGCACTAAAAGAATTTACCTACACACTAGGTGATTTTATTTGTGTACTCTACTTTTCTATATTTCTTTCTGTTTTTTGCTTGGTTTCAATTAACCCTACAACCTTTAAAGCCTTACGAATTGAGATTGTTTCAATTTTGCTACCCCAAAAATGTACTTGTTCTAAAAATGGGCCTTCCCAACTATTGTTTGCCTATCTTTATAAGTGAAATTTTTTTTAGAATATAACAAATTGGACTGTGGGGTAATGTGTTCTTCCAATGAATGATTCTTTCTTGTGACTTCTTCTTCTAAGCTTGTGATTACTCTATGACTTTATTCTACTTCTTTGCTTAATAATTCATGTCCTTCTAATAATACCCACTCTTATATATGTGCACTACATCTATCATCTAATTAATCTACCTCTACACTATTCTCATCTTCATCCTCGAACATCTCTTCTTCCTCTCACTCTTCATCACTTCTTTCTATCGACATTCATCTTCTTCTTTCATATCATCTTTATTCATCCTTTGTTATTCATATCTTTATTCTCATTCATCATGTCTTCTTACTCATTCTTCATCTATTTTACTTCTACTCTTAACTTTACTCATAGCTACCTGGGTATTTTTTTATTTACTCCATCTATTTTATTGTCGTAGCTCACGTTCAGAATCCAAACTCTTGTTTTGACTCTCCTTCTCTCATATCTCCATTCTAGGTTTAGGTTCAATCCTTATCTACTCATCTAATCCTCATTCACTATCATGTCGCACACACCCCCATACACTTGAAGAGACTACTTCATATTGGTTGGACTAGGCACCAAGGCCTTATCCACAACCAATATCCTCACAAGGATAGGTAGTCATTGTAAAAAATTCCCTTAAATTCTTATAATAAACAAGTCCTTTATAGCTTTGAAATCTATATATCTTTGCACTACAAATTCATTTATATATCCATCTACTATAGTAGCAACCCAATGATCTATTTCTCTTGTCTAGTCGGTTTCTAATCTCTACAATCGGTCTATCTTTTCTTCAGTCTAGATTACATTTTATTCTATCCTTGGTTTAAATTAATAATATTTCAACTATGCTAACCAATTAGTTAATAATTCAGGCAACTTGCACCATAAAATTTTATAAGTTTCTCCATAAATATACTCTTAAATGATCTCTTGAAAGGTAAGACCAATCTTTTTATATTCTTCTACAAAATTACATATCCTTTGGTCTAACCATTTCTCAATATCTCTCTACTCTGGTAACCATCTTAGCATAATTTCCTCCCAAATGAATTCCATGCTAACCGCACCATTATTAGTAGAGTTTCTTGAAGCATCTAAACATGCTAAGGATGAGGATAGTTGTGAGATACTTCATGTGAACATAGTAGTTTTATCATAAAAATAAAAGAATTTAGATGATATAAACATAAGAAACATTAATTATTATGTGTTATTAAGGAAATAAGAGCAACCGGTATGGTATAAAATGAATAATGCATTTAAAATAGTTTAGATAGAAATTAACCAAAACATTACATACGAGAACACACACAAGGAACATAACAAATCACACAAGTAACCATAATTAGAAAAACTCTATTGATCTCTTCTAAAAAGTGGAACCCCATTCTTCTTAAAAATAAAAGTATATATAGATGTTTTTTAGTCTATGTTTGTTCATCTTCTTCTCATACTTGGTATTAAAAGTGGAGTCTCTTCACATTCTACCCTATTACAAGTCATGAAGATGAGACAAAATAGACTATACGATAAAATGAGTGCATAATGCATGAATATTGGACAAATATCTTGCATAATTTTACAATCCACGTTACTCTATCAATAATTATGCACATAAGAATAAGTTTGTCTATGTTTTTTAACATGTGATCTATTGTTTGGTTGAACAAGAGAGATATGTGAGGTAAGAGAATAAGTAGAAGCTGTAGATTCTATGTCATCTTCCTCATAATCACAATAATCATCAATATCCCATGGTTCATCAAAATAAAAATTTAATTCATTTGAAGAGGTAAGAGTAGAATAAGTATCATTCACATGCTCATTAAGAGAAGGAGAAGGAGAATATTTTAATTGTTTACTACTATGCAATGTATCATCATGTGTAAGTGTAAGTCAAGGCATTTGTTCACTAGTCATTTTTTAAATGCAAGAATGATTATCATTTTCTATTTGAGGATCAAGGGAAGGAGTAACAACCATGTTTTATTTTTACATATTATTACATATAGGAGAAGATTTAGAAACATGTGCATTATCTATTTGTGGCAAAGAATCATTGCATTGAGCTTGAAATGTGAATGAAGGTGATAAAGGAATTTCATCTACCTTAATTTGTGCATTATTAAAAGGTGTAACATCCTTTGTATTTGCATTTTAAAATGTAATTGAGAAGAGTAAAGAGGATGCATTGTTCCTATCTAATTTACTTGAAGCATGGTAAAGTGATTTTCATGTAGCACAATTATATTGATTTATTTTGAATAATGAAGGAGTAAAAGTAATTGAAAAACTAGGATCACATTGTAATAAAATGCTACCAACAAGATGTTCTTTTGGCATAAGAGTAAGAGAAGATTAAGAGGAAAGAGAAGAGTATCTAATATATTCTCGTGTTCATTTGTATTGTCATTCTTATAATAAGCGTCATATCCATTATTATAACAATCATCATCATCATCATCATCATCATCATCATCATCATCATAAATGAAATCATTATCATGCTCTAATGTACAATCTTGAAAATTAGTCCATTCATTATTATAATCATGAGAAAAAATCAAGATTGCATCAAGTGGATGAGGGGTAGAAGGCTTGTTAGATGCCATTTTAAAATTACCAAAGAAGATAGTGTAAAGAATGAATAATAAACACACAAGGTAGAATATAATATAACATAAGTATGTGTACAATGTGTGAATTTGAACAAAGATTGTGATAGAAAATAGGATTATTGTTGAAACCCTAATTGCTAATGTTTGTGTGTATAGAGACCTAGTATGTAGATCTAGGGTAAAAATTTAGAGTTGTATTGTAAATATTTAAATTAAATTAAATAAATAAAACCCTAGTATAGGATCAATTAAATTAGCTTTGTTAATTCAAAAAATCAAAAAAAAAAATTAACCCTAATTTAATATACAAAATTTAGAGAAGGTAAACTGTAAGGAAAATTAGGGTTTTGAAGTAATATTCAAAGTAAGAAGGGTTCACCAAATGCTTGAACCTTTTAGGGTTTTTTTACTATGTAAATAATAATCTAGATTAAAGGGTTGGGTCTATTTTTAATATGGAATAAAATTGGAATTTATTTATTCTATGTGACTTTCCAAAAATAGTAAATACAAAGAGAAAGTGGATGTATTTGGATATACATAGAGTTTCTCATAAAACTAAGTAATAGAGATAACTGAGTAGACACAGAGGAATCTTTCATCTATTGACTTTTTTTGAGATCTAGCTCTAGACAGTAGCACCCTCCTTAAGACAGTAGCACCATATGGCGCTAATGTCCAAACATGGTGCTAGTGTCCTTCCTATAGTGACTGTCTATAATTTTTAGAGAAGCTACATGAGTTTCTGAAGGTCATGTAGATGATTGTTTGTCATGTGGGGACTCATCTATGTCACCATTTTGGTTGATTCTTCTCCAAAACCCTAATGAATACCTACACACATGAAATAATGAGCTAATCAAATGCAAAAGGAAATCAAAAATTAAGTTGTGGGATGTTACACTTACACAAATCAGGACCCCTATTATCATGGTCGTTGCCTACATTAACCTCAATGTTAGGGGTCTTAGATTGCATGTAGTTTTCCCTTATGGAATGTGCACCATCAACTTGCATGATATGCTAGGATGATTTTTACATAGGCCCTTTTTTTATCAAGCATGTAAATGTCTAGGTGTGAAATCTAAGTAATATGCAGAGTATTTGAGTTATACTATTGGTTGATTTTATGTAAATACATGCCAAAATAGTAAGTGATAGATGTAAAATTCCTTGTGAGGTTCTTTATATAGGAGGATCTTTGTTTGGAATATAATACCTTGTTTGTTGGTTGATAAGTTGTGAAAAAAATATAAAAACATAAGAGAAAGGTCACAGATGGGTTAGAATTCAAACATAGGTGAAAGGGCCCATCAGACACTAAAATAAAAAGTGGATAGTATCACCATGTGGCACTATTGTTTTGAAAGTGGCGCTAATGTCCTAAGGCTCATAATAGAGCAAAATTCAAGGATGACAGGCTAGTTTCCCCTAGGACTGGGAAAAGGTGACTTATGACTATTGGGGGTGTCAAAAATAGGGAAAATAAGACATAATAAAGATCAAATGACTCAAGAAGATTGAGAGAATAAGGACTATAACCATCACTGAAACCCTTTGTGTGAAAGAGCAACAAAAGACATATTACTTGTGGTTGTTTGACCAAATTAAGGTGTTTAGAATATCCAACACATTATGATCAATGAAATGACTTTAAAGGGGCCAAATCTATTAACATATATTGATCAACATTTATGAGAAGCCTCTCCATAGCATAAAAATGATTCATTTAGTGCAAGATATAACATTTTCATTGGTGATTTGGGTCACTTGCCTCCGGTATGTGATATATCAATGTATGTCAAAACATCATATGGTTCAACCCTTTGGTGAATCTCTAACATTTTCATTACATTGTGAGTAATTTTTTGTCAAAAAGGCTCTAATCCATGATATGAAACTTTCCATAATCTATTATCGAATGTGTGAAATTACGAACCAAAACTTAAATATTGTAATTTATCAATGTATCAAACTAATATCTATCTATCCTTTGAATAAAACCCCTCATTTAATTTATCGACTTACTTGTGTGCAACAAATGCTTTGGTTTAAACAAATAATAGGTAAATGTTGAAATCATTAAATACATCGATTACACGAAGCAACACAGATTGTATTGATGAGATGAATTTTGGAGATCTAGATGATGAGCAATTAGATACTAAAATTATTTTATTAAAAAGACAACAAATTATGCTTACATCTAATTTTTGGGTTGAATTTGGATTATCAATGGTGTTCTTGGTGAAATTCATACTATAGTTTATAGAAATAGAAGCAAACCACTTAAATTGCCTATGTTCATGATTTTGCACATGAAAAGATATGTAGGCCCAACATGAAATCCAAAAAATCCTCATAATGTGTTGATACCTCCCATAAATTGGGGGAACTTTAAACTTTTATTCTAAATAGATCGTGTTTTGATTAAAAATAATCACAAAGACTATCATTGGAAAAAAAAATTATTGATATTGGTAATATTGCATTATTAAGAGTGTGATCCTTATAAAACCTGTATATTTTTCCTCCTCTCTCTTTTAATCGATATACAAGAATGCAAGATTTTATATATATATATATATATATATATATATATATATATATATATATAAACTCACTCTTAATTGATTACAGATATTTCATATTCATTGTTTTTGTTTAGTTTTTCCTTTGACATCTCTTATTCATATGGAAAATCAATCAATTTCATATAAAATCTCTTGTTTATTTTTCATCTCCCTTTTTTTTGAACCATTTGAAAAACACTTCTTTTAATCTATCAATATTTACTTTACACCTCCTTTATGTAATTTTTATTGCACCTCCTTCGTACAATCACTAATTATAAATATATATGAATCATGATACATTTAACCATAGATCCATTTATTCATATTACAGTATTACATTTACTCAATCATTAAGGTAATTAAGGTGAAATGTAATTGTCAATTAGTAAGAGTCCATAGGAAATAACACATATTTTGTACCCAATATTAGGAAATAAGGCTAAGAATCTCCATTGTAATAAATACACCTCCTAAACAAGAATATTCAAACCCAAAATGGAGAACTGAACGTCGAGCTTCTAAACGGCATAATCCAAATGTTTTCGTTATTTTTCTTTCCTTGATATTATGATTCCAAAATAAGAGTTCCTCTTCATTTCAGCAATGGTGGAAAATTATCTTCAAAACAAATATTCAATAACACTAGTTCTATTCCAGATATAACTGGAGACACTAAAAGAATACACTCAAAATTCATGGACAAGAGAATCGGTCTCTTTATTCTGTCTTTGTCCACCCCATCTTTTTGGTTGACAAAATGAGGAATTTATTTGGACAAAAATTCCATTCCCTGCTAAAACTCCCAAATGTCCAGAGCCCAAAAATGTCTCGAAACGTTAAGATCTACGAAAGCATTCCCATAGCATTTAAATTCAAAATGTTTTGAAGGAAAACAACCCATGGTTTTGGAGTTCCTCCTACCCTTTCATTAAATTGGCAATACTTTACCAGACTACATTCTTGTTGACAACAACAAGCACATTAGGTTTATTGGCAAGGATGCTCCGGAAAAAATTCGAAAATTTTACCGATTGTTTCAGATGATGATATTCTGATATCTTCCTCTTGATTTCCGTGGGTAGAGATATTCCTGTCTTCTTGATCCTCTTTGGTGGTAGAACTAGAAACATCAGGATGCAGTGGAAATAAATGGAGAGTCTCAGGTACTTCATTTGCTGTGAATTCCGTGGTCAGGTTGTGAAGGCCATGTTGATTGTCATCCACCTTAATGTCTGTAATATCACATGGTTTCCTTAGCATTGTATTGGAACTCATAAGATGTATCTGCCAAAAAATAAATAAAAACAAATAGGATTAAAACCAGCATTGTATTGGAACTCATAAGATGTATCTGCCAAAAAATAAATAAAAACAAATAGGATTAAAACCAGCATTGTATTGGAACTCATAAGATGTATCTGCCAATAAATAAATAAAAACAAATGGGATTAAGAATGGAATTAGGGCACAGAAAGACACTCTCACTACAAAATAAAAAGATTAGAGACAAGCAGCTATACACTGTTACAAAGATCGTCGGATATGTGTATAATTCATCCATGCAGAATGGTTTAGGTCCATGAATACCTTATTCCCAAATAAATAAATCAATATATTCTAATAATGCAACCCTAAAAAATGACTGATATGATCAGATAATACCAATATGAGATCTGATAATCCATGCTCAGGTGCACAGATTCAGAATATCATCTTTGTACATCTTTTACTTAAAGAAAACATTTCTGTTTTGATTTGATTTTACCTCTGGTAGAAATAGGGAAGACTCATGCTCATTTATAAGCCCAGAAGCAGACACAACTGCATTAACCAGGATAAAATCACAGGCAATAAGAAACTTAAATGGCATAAGAGTATTAGAATAATACTGCAGCAAAAAAATAAGGACACTTACTATTTGTGCAGTTTGCGTGAGGAATGGCTGCAAAACCATGTTCTGCAGATATTGGCCGAGCAAACTGATTGATGTAGAGAAATTTCTGCTCTTTCTCCTTCTGCCTCTGGCGAGCTTTATGGTTTTGAAACCAATAAAACACATTCTTCCCTTCAATGTTGCCAAACATTCTCAGTCTACTCGTTATCTGCTGTATCTGTTGCGCAGTGGGAGTGCGGATCCCTTGTCTGTATAGGCTCTCTAAAATTGTTATCTGTTCCCTGGTGGGATTCCATCTCGAACTTACAGTGGACTGCGTTTCTCCTACGCTAATCTCTTCGGAAGAAGAAATGCAAGTCTTTCCCATAGTATGCATTGCTGATGGAAATAACTAGGAGTGGTGAAATGATAGGCAATTGCTTATGCGATATGGAGATTGAAATAGTAGCGGTTGTCAACGAGTAGGAATGGAATAACGAGAGAGTTGGCACGAGGGAAAGTACATTCACAGAGGATGAACGAACGGCAGAGGCTGCTCATGACTCATGACTCGCGAATATTCGTGAAGTTATTTAGGTGGCAGATTCATATAAGTTAATTGCATGCATTTTAATCTGTAGCTGATTGAGATGAATTCCCCCACAGCGAGAATGCACTTTCCAAGTCATTTTTGCTCGAAATTTGGAAATCTCTTCAGAGTAATGCCTCGATTACAGTTATGTTTAAACGTGAAGCTTTTGTCCAATACCAATTGGAAATTTGCACCAGAATCATGAAAGCCATTAATAGATATGAAAGCTTAAACAAAATTGGTTCCACCCAAGAATTTTCTGTGTGTGTACGACAGCGTTACGTTAGACATGTGACATGGGCCAAAAAAGTGTGGGCTTAGGTGTATGGACTCTCATTTACAAGAATTAATAACTGTTTACAGGTGGTCCATTCAGCAATTCACAATTAACAATGGTGGGTTGTGGAAGTCCCTAACGCTTTTGGAAATTGATTGTAAATGTCTCTTAATTCATTGAGAACCAAAAATCATGTTGAATGCTGAATTTTATAGAGCTAACGATAAGGAAGTACAAAGCAGGGCTTGAATAAAGTGCGAATCTTAGATTCATTGAAGTTTTTAAATAGATTTTGACAGAAAATTTTAACACGTTTTGAATGCTAGAACTTAATTATTGGACTTACTCCAAATAAGGTGAAAAAAAATTATTGACTAAAAAATTAGGGCCAAGTGTAGATACCTTAAAATTTGGTTGAGTTGAATACAGTTATTATTTGTAGAAAATTAGATCTCAGAGCTTGGTATTATCAAATTAGAATCAGGGAAAACTATATTTTCAAAACAACTTTGTTAAATACACTAGGGTTATTATAAATTTCTAGATATGTTTTTTTTTTTTTTTAAATATACTTCCAAAATATTTTTTTGAAACATAAGAAGGTTAATATATATTTTTAGGTATGTCTTCTCTAAAAAATATTTTTTTGATTTTTATTTTTTTAACATATAAGGGTCATTATAATTTTTTAGGTATGCCTTCTCGTCTTTCCCATATTTTTTTGATATTTTAAAGTTTGATTTATTTCATATTTCAATCATTTTTTAGGAAGTTTGTCATGATGTTCTTTGATGATATATTGATTTATATTAAAATATAATAGGACCATCTACACCATGTTGATTAGGTCTTACAAACTTTAAAAAATACAAATTTTATGTAAAACTTTTAAGTTTTCTTTTAGAATTAAAGAGGTAGTATATTTGAGTCACATTATCTCTCATGAAAGAGTCGAATTAGATCCCAACAAGATGAAATCCTTGTTGGAATGGAAGGTACCTAAAACCCTCAATAATTTACAAGGAGGTTGAAGACTTACAAGATGCTACCATATATTTGTAAAATAAATCTGAAATCATAGTAACACCACTCAAAACTTTAATAAAAAAGGATTCCTTCCATTGGAATGAGGCTACAACTAGATCATTTGAGAAGCTAAATGAAAAATAGAAGTAATTTTTTGTGTTATTTCTACTACAAGTAGGTTGGGTGAATGATGAATGATCATAATGGTAACATGACACCAATACATGGAATCTCATAGAAAAACATCAGTGATATCCGACCATATCAGATAAATTTGTATGGAAGAGTGACTTCCTTTGGTACAAGGATATAATATAGCTTTGTCAAAATTTAAGCATCAAGTATTATATTATTGAGGATATACATGCTTCACCAATTTGGGGACATCCAAGAGTCATGAATACCAATGCTAGGATTAAGTAAGTTTTTTTGGGAGATGCCTAAATTTGATGTACAAAAAATTTTGGTAGAATGTTTAGTTTATCAACAAAACAAAGTTAAGACTATTAAGACTCTTGTTCTTTTTCAACCATGATATCTTCTTAGCTAGAGGTGGGAGGAGATATCCATGCATTTCATCACATGACTACCCAAATTAGAAGGAAAATTTTCAACACAATTATTGTAGAAAGACTCACAAAATGCCCATTTAGACACCTTATTGCACCCTTTGGTAGTGAGTATGGTGGTTACCACCTTTTTAGATACCATTCAGAAGTTAAATGGGACACCAAAGATTATAGTCAATGATCATGACCTCATATTTGCTAGTAATTTTTGGACGGATTTATTTTCTTATTTTTGTACTTAGATCGCTCATAATTCTTCCTACCACACTCAATCCAATAATCAAATTAAGGTGCTCAACAATTGTTTAAATATATATCTTCATTGCTTTGCTTATACTAAGTAGGTATAATGTCTTAATCTATTGCCACTAATATAATTGTAGTATAACACTCATTTCCATGTTTCTTATAAACTTTCTTCATTTATGGCATTATATGGATAACACTAACCTTCCATCATATCCTCCTTAAAATTCCAACATATATTTGGACCTGTAGAAAATTGCATTCAGCACCAACAAGTGGTTCTTTTAAGTCTCCAAGAAAACCCATCAATGGTGCAAACTGTAATGTCCCCTTTTTAGCGTGATCTTGTTTTATGATGATTAGCCTATTATGCGACCTTCGTAGGCTGATAGGATGGATAGAGGGTCTTGGTGGAGCTTGGCTTGGCTTCGACTAGCAAAATTTTTCCAGTTGGCTTTCATTCAGGCTCTTTCAGACATATATTGAAGGAGATATTAATATTTGATTGATTTAATTAAATATTAATTATTTGACTATTTTTAATTATGAAACCTTAATTCTTAATTATGAAACCCTAATTAGGGCAAGCACACCTTTTAGAGGATATAAGGGTTTCTTATTGGAGAGAGGCCATAATTATGATTATTGATTATTGATTGTGGAAGACAAAATTTTTTGAGAAGAAGGAGCCAAGGGTTTCCAGTATTCCATTTGCATTGGAGAACGTCCACTCTTCAGTGTGTGCAATTCAGAGGTTGTGAGAGATCAGTTGATCTATTGCCAGTTTGAGAGATAACTTCATACAGAAGTTATCACAGAGATTTATAGGTATTTATTTCATTAGGTTTTGATTCAGTGATTTTCCAGATTAAGATCTTCCGTATTAGCGTCATATTTCTTGAGATTGGGCGTCTAGCATATAGGCTATACTATTTTTTTGCTACTGTACGAAATCCATACAGATCTGCATCAGGTCGTAAAGAGCCGCAGGCAGCACAAGACCGACATCGGCCGACTTCATACTGATGTTGACAGAGTAGACAGACCGATGGAGACTGACGTCGACAGTAAATCGATCAACGATGGCAATATAACCGATGTCGATGACTGTGTTTTGACACAAAAACTTGCACCGTACCAAATTTAGAGTTATTTTTAGATTTGCATAAAGACCAAGTTTTTAAGACTATATTTTTGTATTATTTCATATGTGTGCAAGAGATCTTATTTGTAACCATCCGAAGTGAATAAGAAGATCAGAGTTTAGTTAGTTGAAAGAGTATACTACTATTTATTTAGTTATTTGAAATTATCTTGCAAATTTTGCATTCTTTATTTCATGCCAAAAACACAAAAAAATCAAAATACACAAAACAGTCCAAAAAAATATTCAGTTTCAAAAATCACGAAAATAGGGGTTTCTACAATGGTATTAGAGCTAAATCTTGCCATCCTAAGGGTTTAGCAATCTCATGCAGCCACAAGAGTTGGGACCACATAGGTACAACACACGTAGTAGAGCCTTGCTTGAAGGTACCCAGGGGTTAGAACAACAGCCAATCACCATGAGTGACAGGCATGAGGGTAGCCCACCCAGGGGCCAAAGACAAAATGATGATCAGGACACCAAAGAATTCTTATGTGTTATGATTACAGGCCAACAGCAAATGATGCAGGCACTACAGGCACTTACTACTATGGTAGAGAGTATGAACCCCCCTGTTAGACAGAATGGGGAACAAGGAGATAACGGGAGTGCTACTGTTAATCAGAGACCATAGCTGACTCATTCCAAGACTGTTGATAGGCCTACATGTCCTACATTTGTTTAGGACAAACCAGAAGAAGCACCAGCAGAGGAGGCGGTAGGAGATTCCCTATTTGCAGATGCCCTCATGGCTGCAAATGATGAGTGGGACTTATTAGCTCCTCAGTTTTAGGAGAGGATGCCATTTGATCATTTTGTTAATCAGAGGAGAGAGCACTACAGATCAGTTAGATAGGACAGGAGGCCTAGAGGTCAGCTTAATGAGCTGAAGAAGGCTACTGGCAAGCTTTATTTGACCACTTTTGATGGGAGTGGTAAGATGACAGCTCAAGCTTGGATACATAAGCTTGACACATTTTTTGCATTAAGGCCAATGACAGAGATAGAGGCCATCAAATACGCCACTTTGCACTTGGAGGGAGTAGCACATGATTGGTGGTACCATGGTATGGTAACACTTCAGCATAACCAGGTGACAAAGTACCAGGACTTCATGGATAGGTTGGTTGAGCAGTTTGACAAGAAAGATCTCGAGGTCTACTTTTGAGATCTGGCACAGTTGAAACAAACAAGCAACTTGGAGTCCTTCATTGGTGATTTTCAGAGATTGGCAGTCATGGTGCCAAACATTTTAGAGCATAGATTGGTAGTTCTCTTCATAGAGGGCCTATCCGAACCATTGAGAGGTTAGATCAAAACCTTTGATCCTCCTTCATTGTAGGTAGTTATGAAGAAGGCAAGTAGCATGGAGATGGCAGCCCCATCCAGTAAATTTAACTCCAGAGGTACTTCTTCATATAGGGACAATAAGGGCTTCAATGGAGATAGAGAGGGATCAGATTTCAACAAAGATAAATCAAGTGTTAAGAATGATTCAAAGGCCAATCGAGCAGCACCACCTTTGGATCGAGAGGCTCTTAACGATCTATGCAAGAAGAAGCTTTGCTTCTACTGCAAAGGTCCCTATGATGCCAATCACGATTGTCCTTTGAGGCCTAAGGGCAAGGCAAATCGTGTGATGTGGAATTTTTATGAGGATTCAAAATCAGAAGATTATAAATAGTAAGAGAGTTCTAAGGAGTCAGAGGTAGAGGCTTCAGAGCCTAAGGTAGAGGTAGATTTAGAGCTACAGATACAAGAGACACGCCTATCCAGCATTCAGTTGGATGGTTTATTCAGACTCTGTTGAGTTTTGGCAGGACAGAGGGTCATCACCCTTCTTGACACAGGAGCCACACATAATTTTATTGATGCTAGATTTGTGGAGAAGCGTGGACTCACTACTGAGGATTTTGAGGGCATTAGAGTTAAGGTAGTTGATGGTTACACTCTTAGGTTTGAGCGGATGATTAGAGACCTCCCATTGCGCTTGAACAACTATGGGTTCAAGATGGATTATTATGTGGTGAACATGGGAGATATAGATTTGGTCTTGGGCATGAAGTGGCTTCATTCCCTTGAGGAAGTCACTCTTCGTCTCAAGGACATGGAGGTTCATTTTGATGTTGATGGGAAGACACATATTCTTAAGGCAATACGGGACAGAAACATCAAACATATGTTTTTTCATCGGATGGAGAGGCTCATACGACACGACGTGGTAGAGTGGGCTGCCGAGTGCACATTGGCACCAATACAGGAGAGACATGTGGATGAGCTTTGTCTTGAGGTGAGTTCAGTTTAGGAGTTGGCACATGTTGATGATGATATGAGTATGTCTAGCATTCACACTCCAGATTCAGAGATTGTAGTGGGCATGGTGATAGGTGTTGGGGTTGACAGTTTGTTGGTGCATGACTTAGAGTAGGAGTTGATGGCAACCAGATTTGGTTTGTGTTGTTTCTATCTAACATGTGATGTCTCTTCATTATCAGTGATGTCAGTTGTTTGGGTGTTGAGTGCAGTGTCTCAGTTGCTGATTTTTATACTGTTGATGCTGATGATTTCTTCATAGGGGTTGATTGGCGACATGAGGGACATTACAAAATCTTTTCCTTGGGATCCAGGTGGTGTGATGTTAACTTTATTGTTGAGATTGCTTGGGGACAAGCAATTTCAGGGAGGGCAGACTGTAATGTCCCCTTTTTAGCATGATCTTGTTTTATGATGATTAGCCTATTATGTGACCTTCGTAGGCTGATAGGATGGATGGAGGGTCTTGGTGGAGCTTGGCTTGGCTTCGACTAGCAAAAATTTTCCAGTTGGCTTTCGTTCGGGCTCTTTCAGACATATATTGAGGGAGATATTAATATCTTATTGATTTAATTAAATATTAATTATTTGACTATTTTTAATTATGAAACCCTAATTAGGGAAAGCACACCTTTTAGAGGATATAAGGGTTTCTTATTGGAGAGAGGCCATAATTATGATTATTGATTATTGATTATTGATTGTGGAAGACAAAATTTTTGAGAAGAAGGAGCCAAAGGTTTCTAGTATTCCATTTGCATTAGAGAACGTCCACTCTTCAGTGTATGCAATTTAGAGGTTGTGAGAGATCAGCCGATCTATTGCCAATTTGAGAGAACTTCATACAAAAGTTATCACAGAGATTTACAGGTATTTATTTTATTAGGTTTTGATTCAGTGATTTTCCAGATTAAGATCTTCCGTATTAGCATCATATTTCTTGAGATCAGGCATCCGGCATATAGGCCATACTATTTTTCTACTACTGTCCAAAATTTGTATAGATCTGCATCAGGTTGTACAGATCTGTAGGTAGCATAGAGACCGACATCAGCATCCCAAAGACCGACATCGGCCGACTTCATACCGATGTTGGCAGAGTAGACAGACTGATGGAGACCGATGTCGACAGTATATCAATCGATGATGGCAATATAACCAATGTCGGTGATTGTGTTTTGATACAGAAACTCGTGCTGTACTAGATTTAGAGTTATTTTCAGATTTGCAGAAAGACTAGGTTTTTAAGACTATATTTTTATATTATTTCATATGTATGCAAGAGATCTTATTTGTAACCATCTGAAGTGAATAAGAAGATCAGAGTTTAGTTAGTTGAAAGAGTATACTGCTATTTATTTAGATATTTGACATTATCTTGCAAATTTCGCATTCTTTATTTCATGCCAAAAACACAAAAAAATCAAAATACACAAAATAGTCCAAAAAAAATATTTAGTTTCAGAAATCACAAAAAAAGGGGTTTCTACACAAACCAAGATGAAATAATATGGTGACCAACAATGAAGTGAAAGAAAATATGAAGTGGGTGATTGGCTTTTTTTATGGGTAAAAATATTAATTTTACACCTTTAGTTAAGTTAACTTAAGTAGTTATATTTTCCACTAAGATTAATTAGAGTGTGCACAAGCCCAAGTATATATTTAATGCTTACCCACCTCACATGTGCCACCATCATTAGATGTCACCTTTAATGTGGCCAATAGGATAAGAGAATCAAAGGTGTGACTTAGATATATATTATCTTCTCCTCTTTTGTAAATTACATGTAGACAAATAGATGTTGAACATTGAGTGAATAATCTATAATATATTATTTCTAATTTTAGTTCTCCATTTCTCGCCTCTTTCTTGTGTGATAAATGCCTCATTTCACATTTTATTCTATCTGGACCAAATATTAATAAGGTATCAAATCCATTTTATGCTAACATTTTTTAATAAAATAGTTTTTTAGGCATGTTTTAGATACAATTTTTTTCGTAACATCTCGGAGCAAAACCGACACCACCATTGCGTTCTAAAATAAAAAAAGATGGCGATCAATTTTAAACACCCTATAGGTTTCTATAAAGAATTTTGGTATTTTTTTCAACATTTTATAGATTGTACCTAGGTACAATATGTACCATATGGATAAAAACATTGTTTTATGTTTTTGTGACAATTTATAGCTTGTTTTCACAAAATAAATTGCATTGGGTTTGTATAATTCATATAATCCATACAGATTTCTAACTGCACATTCATACAATCACATTGTCCTTGTGTACACTATTGATTATGCACCACATGTCCTCATATTGTAATGTCATTTATTATCTCTATAGATACCACAATAGTGACCTATTTAGCCCATTATCACCTAACATATGACCTTGTTAATTAATTATTGGATTGATGCACAAAGTTGGAGGACAAAAAGTATGACAGTCCCCCAACTTTGAAATTTTTTTTACAAAGGGTGTATACCCTTTTTTTAAATTTCCTAGACTCAGGGTTTTGCCAGAGCCTCAAGGGTGTACGCCCTTTGTGGTTTACAAAGGGCATATGCCCTTTACAAAGCAAAGATAATATACCCTGTTTAAAGGGTGTAATCCCTATTTCTTTTCTCATTTTTTTCCAACAAAGAAATCCATGACCAAGTTCTTTTATTTTTTTCATCTTTCAGTGTATGTCAATTACAAATTGACATACATGCTTTGGAGTTTCATCTCTCCAATAGGATTTGGCATTCGGATTGCTACAAATCAAGCATGTTGATTTTTACATTTTAAATTTTTTATTTTTATTTATTCAAGTAGGGTTTTAAATTTAGGTTTGCGTTATATTTTTTACATTACCTTAAAAAAATATGTATTTTTGTTTAAATTTAGATACACAAGTTCGATGGATCCATTGCATAAAGAAAATGTTAGATAAAACCTTGAATAGTTTGATTTCGCACAAGAAGAAGTTGAATTGTATGAGCAATACAATTCCAAACATCAACAATTACAAATAATCATCAATGGTTTGCCTCAATCTTTAGGTAGTAGTGCACAAATTTCACTTGCCAATACATTAAAGTCTATGTTTAAGGAAGTGGGAAATGTTACTTCATAATATGATGCAATGTTGCATTGAAGAGAGTCTATGAAACAATTTTATTCCAAAAAATTATCATATGAAGATGTGAAGAAAAAAATTAAAAAAAAAGTTATGTGTGCTTTATTTGTTAAACCTGAAACCAACCAACCTCCACCAATGAATTGAAAAAACATTAGTATTGATTGGTGTATTCATGAGGAGATTAAAAATAACTTTTGGGATAGGTGGTGGATGGTGTTTGATGAACCTCCATGTAACAATAATGAGGTTTTATTATATTTTTTGAAAAAATTGTATTGTGAGTTTTTGTTACAATTAATTCCAAATTATTTTGACATGAAAGCCTCCCAAGGTATAGGAGGTGGGTCTTCATTTGATAGACCTGATGCTAGGCAAAACTAAAATCATTATAAATGAGCTCAGATAAATAGAAGAACAATATCAATGCATTTATTCCTAAAATTTTGCATCATAACGTACATATGGATACCCTTAAGGTGCTTATTGGTCTGACATAAGTTATGATTGAGCATGGTATGCATACTTTTAAGGATTATACTTAGCCTATATGGTGCTAGTCGTAGTGGTGGCATTGGTGGTAGTGGTATTGATGGTAGTGGTAGTGACGGTAGTGGTTTTGGTGGTGTTGGTATAGGTGATAGTGTCCCTCCTCCTACGTATGTTACAATTCATGTACATTATTACACATCATGTGGGAGGAAGTATACAAGACCTCTTATTCAGGTGAGACATACACAAAATATATTTATTGAGACTAACATGCCTGAGTGTACACCACCTATATATGCTTCAACAGTGCATAACACTAGCATGTCAAACACTATCATGTCAAAGCTTACCTTAGGCTCTTATTGTAAAGGAGTTATCAACTTTACCACTTGTATTTGATACACAAGTTTAATTTTAATTATAGTTTGTTTATGTTTATAAAATAATATTAAGTTTATTTTATAGTATGTGTATACCTAATTGACTAATTTATTTGACTGAACTTGTTAGTTGTTGCTTGTATAGATGATTGGTATTATGTTGGGTACCTCATCAAGCCTTGATTCTATTGTAGAGGCCAAAATTGGCACAAGTGTACCCATACATAGGTTTGTAAACTTTTTAATTGCATATTTATTCATGTATATGTTTATTATCCTTTGAACAAACATATATATATATATATATAGTCACAAATTTTTATCATGTTTATTGGATTAACATATTATTAATTTATTAGTTTTATAGATGATGAGGGATGTTATGGTCACCCCTCATGGATGAGAAGAAGATTTAGCTGATGTTGCTACTACATTAGAGAATCCACTATCTCCATAGTAGGTCATGATTTAGGGATGGAGACTGGTGAGAACACATAGTAAAATTATTTTTAGCTTTAAGTAATGATAATTTATGTCATATTTACATAATTATATGCACATATAGATCTAATGATATATGTATGCTTCATAGGATTCCCCATCATGGGTGTCTATATGATCTCGTATCCCTAGATAATCATTTAGATGGAATAAGGTGAGTGTAGAATCATTTTACAAAATTTTACATTCTTGAAAAAATTATCAAATTTTCAATATATAATTTTAATGCATTAATTTTTATATTTCATATTTTGTGCAGACACAACAATTTTTATCGATTATCAATGAAATAATAGATGACACACATGTTGAAAGGAGAGTATCTCCTCATATTGAGGCATCCAACACCATTGATTCTATGTCAATGCCAACCAAAACACAATTTATTTGGAGGCAATGAGTAGGAGAGCTAGTTATTGTGCTAGGGGTCTAGTTGTAGGCACAATCAATTTTTTATGCCAATATGTCCCACATTGTATGCCTATATGACACATTTTATCTATGTACATGTTATGGTCTACATTTTTTCTTTATATATGTTATAAAAATTTATGTTAAATTATGACATAGAAATTTGCATGTATCACATATATACTATTTAACATTATGATTCCTTTACTTATGTGTATTTTCTATTTTGATCATTTAATATTTACACATATTATTGGTTAATGATCATTATTACTTCATATGGGGTTTTAAAAAATCAAATTATTCTCTAAGTTGAGTACTTTGAATCTTTATGTATATTTTATATTTACATGTGATATTTACTATTTACTTGTTTCATTTACATTTAATTACATATCAATTTGCAATTGTGATGTTTAAGTGGACTTGGGATCAATTTCATGGACATGTAAATATTATAAATTGTACTTGATCATAAATGTTAGGAGTTCTAGTGATGCACTTGTGTATGTCGATAAAAGATTCCTTAAAAGCATAACATATCATGTTATCTACATTGTTGTGCCTCTTGTGAGATTTTAAGTCTTTGATATTAGATGATATGTCATCGTAAGTATTCTTTATTTGTTTCATGAGATCTAGCCTATGCAGGGCCTTGGTAAAAGATTCAAGGATTCAAGTATTCTTTATTTGATCCATGAGATTTAGCATATGTAGGGGTTTAAATGATATTTCATGTTGTCTGCTAATTATAAATGTGTTTTTATTTCAATGATTCAAGGAATTTTAAGCCATCTCATATCATGCTTTAATTACCATGGTGTAGACATTTGTTTGGTATTTTTTCCACTATTATGTATAGGATTGACATACATATTTTTTCTCTTCCTTATCAATTCTTTGGAGTAGTCACTACACACTACTATTTTATAATTGAAACTCCACCTTTAGTAATCAAATGGTTTATTCATCTTTTAAAATATTTTAATAAATAATACAAATTTCTTTGATTGATTTTGCATGTTTATCATTTTATGAGAAATGAATATCATAATTTTTTTGATACAATTTTGTCAATATCTAATGAGAATTCTATATAGCTCATTAATATATCAAAAATTAATACTACATTTAAAATTTAACTATATTTTAATTTCTTGATCAAACATTTTTCTAGATTTATAATGTTTAGTACACATCTTACAAAAAAAATCATAAATTGTTCATTTCACTTTCATCATTTGGGAGAAGTTTTGTAAGATGATTTCTTTACAAGAACATATTAAATTTTTTAACACCATAACAACATCAAATTGGTGAAATTCATGGCTCAAGTCACTCTTCAAAACAATTTTCCCATATCTATGATTTGAGGGACTGAGAAGTTGCACACACCAAGAAACTAAATTTCTCTCGACTCTCTAATTTCATAAGTGTTAAAAAATTTCCACATGGTGATGCATACACATGCATAGACAAATCCACAAATAAATCTTTAGAGGATTTTATCTAAATCAAGATGGATGAGATACAGTAATGAGGTTTCTCTTGCCGCCAAATCTCTTAAAATGGGCCAGAAGTTGGTCAACGATGGTCACTCATTGGTCCAATTAATGAACTGTCTATGTGAACACATCTAAATAGGAATTTTTATTCTATAATGACCTTTTTCCTATCTCAATCGAGCCCTAGGAGTGAAATATGTAGTTGTTTAGAGGCATCCCTTAAGAGATTTCACTTGTCCTTGAGTGTGAAAAATGAGCAAACTTCTATCATGCACTGTAAAAGAACAGTGAGGGATAGAGATTAGTCATAAACTCTTACACATACACATATGAGTCTTATAATAAATCTCAAGATTATTTTATCTAACTGAAGATGGATGATACATGGAAATAAGGTTTCTCTTCTAGATAAATCTCTTAAAATAGACCCAAATTTGGTCAGTGGGGGTTGTATAAGCTGAATCATCAACCCAATTGATGAACATCTACACAAATGCATCTAGATGGGTGTTTTTAGGCTAGAATGACCTTTATCCAGTCTTAGTCAGGCCCTAAGAGTGAAATTTGTGTTTGGTCAGAGGCATCTCTTAAGATAATTCCCTCACCATTGAGTGTGCAAAATGAGTGAACTTCGATCGCATGTTGCATGAGAAATATGAGGGATAGAGATTGGCCATCAACTCTTACACATGTACGGATGAATCCTATAATAAATTTTAGGGGTATTTTATCTAAATTGATATGGATGAGATGTGGCAATTAGGTTTCTTTCATAGCCAAATCTCTCAGAATAAGCCAAAAGTTGGTCAATAGGTGTCATATAATATGACTCATCAGCGTAATCAATGAACCATCTATGTAGACACATCTAGATGGGAATTTTTAGGATATAATGACCTCTTTTCAATCTCAATCAATCCCCAAGAGTGAAAATTTCAATTGGTCATAGGCATCCCTTAAGAGAATTCACTCATCCCTGAGTGTGCAAAATGAATGAACTTCAATCTGCATTGCATAAGAACCATGAGGGCCAAAGATGATCTGTCAGCTCCTACACATGCACAAACAAGTCCTATAAGAAAATTTGGGAGGATTTTATCTAAATCAAGATGGAAAATAAGTGGCAATGAGGTTTCTCTCATGATGAAATCTCTCATAATAGGTTAAAAGTTTGTTGGTGAGGTTGCATAATCTGAATCATGATCCCAATAGATGAATCATCTATGTAGACACATCTAGATGAGAATTTTTAGGCTCAAACAAAAATTTTATTATCTTTATTGGGCCCCAAGAGTGAAGGTTTTAGTTTATCAGAGGCATCCCTTAAGAGAATTCACTCATCCTAGGTGTGTAAAATGAGCAAACTTAGGTCACATGTTGTATGAGAACCGTGAGGAATATAGATTAGTCATTAGCTCTTACACATTCATAGATGAGTCCTCTAAGAAATCTTGGGAATATTTTATCTAAATTGACATGGATGAGATGTGGCAATAAGGTTTCTCTCAAGGCCAAATCTCTTAGAATATGCCAAAAGTTGGTCAGTGTGGGCTGTATAATCTGACTCATCAGCCCAATTGATAAACCATCTACACAAACACATACACATAGGATTTTTTAGGTTACAATAATATTTTTTATATCTTATTCAAGCCTTGGGAGTGAAATTTGTAGTTGGTCAAATGCATCCCTTAAGAGAATTCACTCACCCTTAAGTGTGTAAAATGAGTGAACTTTGGTCACACGTTGCATGAGAATTGTGAGGTTTGGATATAAGTCGTCAAATCCTACATGTACATGGATGAGTCTTATAATATATTATGGTAATATTTTATCTAACTTGATATGGAGGAGATGTGGTAACGAGGTTTCTCTTGTGGTCAAATATCTTAGAACAGGCCAAAAGTTGGTCAATAAGCATCATATAATCTGACTCATTAGCCCAAATGATAAACCATCTAGATGGGCATTTTTATGTTATAACTAATTTTATTTGGTCTTGGTCATGCCCCAAGAGAAAAGGTTTCAGTTGATCAGAGGCATCCCTTAAGAGAAGTCACTTGTCCCTAAGTGTGCAAAATGAGAGAACTCCATTTACATTACATGAGAACCATGAGTGATAGATATGAGTTATTATCTCCTACACATGAATGTAAAAGTATTATAACAAATTTTAGGAGGACTTTATCTAAATCAAGATGGATGAGATGTGGTAATGAAGTTTCTCTCATGGCCAAATCTCTCAGAATGGGGAAAAAGTTGGTCAACAGAGGATGTATAATCTGAATCATCATCCCAATCAATGAACCATCTATGTGGACACATCCATATGGGAATTTTTAGGCTATAATAACCTTTTTTCATTCTTGATTAGGCTCTATGAGTGAAATTTGTAGTTGGTCATAGGCATCCCTTAAGAGAATTCACTCATCCCTGAGTGTGCAAAATGAGAGAACTTCCATCGCATGTTGCATGAGAACCATTAGGGTTAGAGACAAGCCATCAACTCCTAAATGTGAATGGATGAGTCCTCTAATAAATCCTAAGAGGATTTTATTTAACTCAAGATATATGAGATGCATCAATGAGGTTTCTCTTGTGGCCAAATCTCTTAGAATGAGCCAAAAGATAGTCAACAAGGGCCATATATTCTAACTTATCAACCCAATTGACAAACCATTTATGTAGACATGTCTAAATGGGAATTTTTAGGCTATAAAAAAAAATTGGTTTTTCTTAGGCCTTGGGAGTGAAATTTACAATTGGTCAGAGGCATCCCTTAGGAGAATCCACTCATCCTTAAGTGTGTAAAATGAGTGAACTTATGTCACGTATTGTATGAGAAGCATAAAGGTTAGAGACAAGTTGTCAGCTCTTGCACACGCAAAAATGAGTCCTATAATAAATATCAAAAGTATTTTATATAACTCAAGATAGGTGAAATGTAGCAATGAGGTTTCTCTTGTGGCCAAATCTCTCAAAATGGGTCAAAAGTTGGTCAGTGGGGCCATATATTCTGACTTGTTAGCCCAATAGATGAACCATCTATGTGGACACCTCTAGATGGACCTTTTTAGGCTATAATAATATTTTTTTAATCCTGATTGGGCCTTGAGAGTGAAATTTGTAATTGATCAGAGGCATCCCTTAAGAGAATTCACTAGTCCCCAAGTGTGCAAAATGAGCAAACTCTGGTCGTGCATTGTAGGAGAACCATGAAGGATAGAGATAAATCGTCAAATATTAAACATGAATGGATGAGTACTATAAAAAAATATGAGATGATTTATCTAATTCAAGATAGATGAGATGTAGTAATGAGGTTTCTCTCATGGCTAAATATCTCAAACCAGGCCAAAAGTTGGTCAGTGGGGGTTGTATATTCTGACTCATCAACCCAATTGACAAACTATCTATGTGGACACATCCAGATGGGAATTTTTAGGCTATAATAACCTTTTTATAGTCTTGATCATGATTTTAGATCAAAATTTGTAGTTGATCAGAGGCATCCCTTAACAGAATTCACTGGTCCTTGAGTGTGCAAAATGAGCAAACTTTGATTGTGTATTGCAAGAGAACCGTGAGGGATAGAGATAAACTATCAGCTCTTATATGTGAAAAATGAGTCCTATAAGAAATTTTAGAAGGATTTTATCTAACTCAAGATGGATGAGATGTAGTAATAAGGTTTCTTTCGCAGCTAAACCTCTCAGAATGGGTCAACAAGGACCATATATTTTGACTCATCAGTCCAATCGATGAACCATCTACACAAACATGTCTGAATGGGAATTTTTAGGCTATAATGACATTTTTTGGGTCTTATACAAGACCTAAGAGTAAAGTTTACATTTGGTCAGAGGCATCCCTTAAGAGAATTCACTCATCCCTGAATGTGCAAAATGAGCGAACTTTCATTGCGTATTTCATGAGAACCGTGATGGCTAGAGATGAGTGTTAGCTCCTACATGCACATGAATGAATCCTATAAAAAAATTTGGGAGGATTTTATCTAAATAAATATATATGAGACATAGAAATAAAGTTTTTTTTGTGGCTAAATCTCTCAAAATAGGCCAAAAATTAGTCAACAAGGGCCTATATTCTAACTCATCATCCCAATTGATGAATTGTCTATGTAGACACATTCAGATGGTAATTTCTAGGCTACAATAACCTTTATATAGTCTCAATCAGGCCCTAAGAGTGAAAATTATATTTGGTTGAAGGCATCCCTTAATAGAATTCACTCATCTTTGAGTGTCCAAAAAGAGCAACTTTTATCTCATGTTGCATGTAGACCCTGAGGGATAAAGATGAACTGTAAAATCTTACACATATATAAATGAGTCCTATAAGAAATCCTAGGAGGATTTTATCTAACTCAAAATGGATGAGATTCACCAATGAGGTTTATCTCATGGCCAAATCTCTCAAAATAAGCCAAAAGTTGGTCAGTGGGGACCATATATTCGAACTCATTAACCCAATTTATGAACCACCTACTCAGACACATCTAGATGGGAATTTTTAGGCTAAAACAACATTTTTTGATCTTGGTCGATCCCTAGGAGTGAAATTTGTAGTTGATCATAGGTATCCCTTAAGATAATTCATCGATCTTCAAGTGTACAAAAAGAGTGAACTTCCATTGCACATTGTAGGAGAACCATGAGGGATAGAGATGAACTATTAGCTCTTACACATGTATATACGAGTCTTATAATAAATATTATAAGGATTTTATCATACTTGAGATCGATGAGATGCAGTAATGAGGTTTCTCTCATGGCTAAATCTCTCAGAATGGGCCAAATATTGGTTAGTGGGGGGCATATATTTTAACTCACCAACCTAATCAATGAACCATCTATGTGGATACATCAAGATGGGAATTTTTAGGCTATAATGATCATTTTTTGGTATTATTTATGACCTAGGAGTGAAATTTGTAGTTGGTCAGAGGCATCCCTTAAGAGAATGCACTTGTTCTCGAGTGTGCAAATTGAGTAAAATTTCATTGTGTGTTGTAAGAGAACCATGAGGGATAGATATGAATCGTTATCTCATACACATACATGGATGAGTCCTACAATAAATCCTAGGAGGATTTTATCTAACTCGAGATAGAGGAGACGTGGCAACAAGGTTCTCTCGCATCCAAATCTCTCAAAACATGCCAAAAATTGGTTAGTGAGGGTCATATATTCTGACTCATCAACCCAATAAAAAAATAATCTATATAAACACATCAAGATGGGCATTTTTATACTATAAAAACCTTTTTTCAATCTCATTTATCCCCATAGATCAAAGGTTACAGTTGATCAAAGGTATCCCTTAAGAGAATAGGAGGATTGTATCTAACTTGAGATGGAGGAGACACAATAATAAGGTTTCTTTTGTAGCAAAATCTCTCAGAACATGCTAAAAATTAGTAAATGAGGGCCATATATTCTACATCATCAATCCAATCAATGAACCATCTATACATACACATCAAGATATGAATATTTAAGTTATAACAACCATTTTTTGGTCTTGGTCAGCCCCTGGCAATGAAGGTGACAATTGATCAGATGCATCCCTTAAGAGAATCTACTCGTCCTTGAGTGTGCAAAATGAGTGAATATCCATCATGTGTTGTAGGATAACCATGAAGGAAAGAGATGAAATTTCAACTCTTACACATGCATGGATGAGTCCTCTAATATATCTTATGAGGATTTTATCTAATTCAAGATAAAGGATATGCGACAATGAGGTTTCTTTCATAGCTAAATCTCTTAGAACATGTTAAAAATTGGTCAATGAGGGCTATATATTCTGACCTGTCAACCCAATTGATGAACCATCTACATGGATAGGTCAAGATAGGCATTTTTAGGCTATAAAAATCATTATTCATTCTTGATCGACCCTAGAGAATGAAGGTTTCAATTGATCATAGGCATCCCTTAAGAGAATCCACTCATCCCTGAGTGTGCAAAATGAGAAAACTTTCATCATGCATTACAAGAGAACTATGATGGATAAAGATGAATCACCAACTCCTACACATGCATGGATAAGTCCTATAATATATCCTAAGAGGATTTTATCTAACTCAAGATAGAAGAGATGTGGTAATGAGTTTTCTTTCACATCAAAATCTCTCAGAACATGCCAAAAGTTGGTTAGTGAGGGTCGTATATTCTAACTTGTCAACCTAATCAATGAACCATCTACATAGACACATAAAAATAGAAATTTTTAGTCTATAACAACCATTATCTAGTCTTGGTCAGCCCCAGAAGTGAAGGTTACAATTGATCAAAGGCATCCCTTAAGAGAATCCACTTGTCCTCAAGTGTACAAAATAAGCAAACTTCCATTATGCATTGCAGGAGAACCATGAGGGCTAGAAATGAACCGTCAGCTCCTACACATGCACAAATGAATCCTTTAATAAAGCCAAAGTGTATTATTTCTAATGCAATATGGAGAAGATGAAAAAATAATGTTTTTCTCACAGTTAAATCTCTTAGAACATGCCAAATTTTGGTTAATGGCGGTCATATATTTTGACTCGTTAGCCCAATCGATGAAACGTATGTGTGGACATGTTAGGATAATAATTTAAATGTTATAAAAACCATTGTCCTATCTTGGTTAGCCCCCAACAATGAAGGTTATAATTGATTGGAGGCATCCCTTAAGAGAATCCACTCATCCCTGAGTGTGCAGAATGAGTGAACTTTCATCACGCGTTATAGGAGAACTGTGAGGGCTAGAGATGAACCATTAGCTCCTACACATGCACAAATAAGTCCTATAAGAGAACATAGATAAGACTATTCTCATGTTTTCTTGAAAATATAAACAGAGAGAAGTTAAAAAATGATTACTTAAGGTAGATGAAATTAACATAAATTGTTTTTTGGCTTGTCTTCTTTTCAAGAAGATAATATTCTCTACTCATAGCACCAACCACGTGAATGTGGAAGCTCATCTGGTGCCACTAACCTACATTTAAATTGTTAGTAAAAAAATTAAATATAAATAAACATATAATGATAAAATAGTTGAAAATTAGAATATATTAACTCAAATAGCTTTACTATATTAATTTGAAACATTAGATAAACTTACTAATTCAATCTAACATACTTTCAGGATCAACTCTATTTGCAAGTGTTTCAAGAATTGATTTATGGTTAGATTCATCCACAAAGTTATATTTTTAGGATTTACATGATATTTGATCATTTGAATATTTGTAGCAATAACTAGGTTTAAATAATGAAGCACCACCCTATGTGTTTCAAAGTCCTCAAATAACAATTATTTTATTTTTTATGATAGTAATTATAAATCCAGGTTCCATCAACCGCTATGGATCCAGTGGGATAATTTAGCTCTTCCCCATCCATTATATTTGTGGTTAATTTTTTGTTGCCTCTACACAATGACACAAGTAGTAATTTTTCCCTCGTCATTGTTCTCAGATGCAATGACTGTAAAAACATGCCTTGCATTTAAAGTATAATCAAATTGTAAGCACATCTAAGAAAAAATAAAAATATCACTAATATCTAACTAAGTTTGTATATTTAATTAAAAAATAAATTGTACCTAGTTACACAAGATCTGATATGTGGTCAAAGTCAACTGATGATGTCATTTCATGATCTGTCAATTGTTAGAGTGAATGGCTACTCTCTACAGGAGATATGCGTCTACAATACCATTCTTCAACCCATTATTTTGACTCACATTCATTCTAATTAAATTACTTATATGAGGAACAAAAACATGCCATATCCCTCGTGTAAATAGTCTATGAACTTGAATTGAGCTTTGAATGGAGTGGAAAACACTCGATCCAGGTACTGTAATGCAATATTGATACATTATCTTATGTTATTCCTCTATTAAACAAAAGAATCTTCATACATGAAAATTTTTATCCGATCCATGACAAATATTTGCATTACACCAAGTCACAATACTTGTAGCATTAATCAAATTAGCACCATCCTTGTGCTTTGCCTGCTCTCTTTTAAGGGCTCTTTTTACACATGCACCTACACCATCATGTTCCCCTTTTCCATGTCTAGCCTCAAAGAATCTCCAAAAATGTTGAAAACCATTCTTCTTATGTCTTTTTCTTAACCAATAAAACATTCAAGAATTCTTAAACTACCTTGTAAAATTGTCTAACCAAATGTAGTGTGTATCAAACATGATTTCTCTTGCATTCATATTTATATAAAATATCTCAAAAAAACCCTAGACAAACTCTGGAGAATGTGATCTATCATTACTCATATAAAATTGGTACTCCATCAATATCTTTCTATTATCATATGTGTTCTCAAGTGCATGTCTGAATGTAATATGAACAAAAATTTTAACTTGAATTGAATTATATTATTAGGATTGAACCTCATTCTATGGTTTTAGTGTGTAGTTTTTATCAAAATCCATAACCAAAATAATGGCAGCAACTGGGAAGTTATCTTTGCATACTTTGAATTGATTATCTAACCATTTTGATTTGTGTGTGTGTGTTTTGCATATTGGTAGATAATAATCTTCTTGAATTTAAACATGAAATCACCTAGAAAAACTTTGGTCATAACCAATTCACATCTTGATAACTTTTTTCCATCTTTTAACACATACTTTATAGATTTATACTTCGTATAATCAACTAGTTGCTTTCCAAATTCATGTGAAATATCTTCATGTAAACAACTTATCAAATTTGACAAACCACCTAAATTGTTACATGTTCCATCTAAACATTGTTTGGCAAAAACAAATTATCCCTCAGGTCTTTTATAGAAAATACCTTGGATTAATTCTCTTGATGTCTTAGGTGGAGAAGACACCATACATTCCTGCAAAATCTTGTCAGTATGTAAAGTACAATGTATATAATGAAAAATATCAAAATGCATATCAAATTCAACATGTACCCTACAACAACATATGGAAAATTCTTGGTTGATTTTAACATATAAAGGCTTACACATCTCAAATAAACTCTGGCTAATTATCAATTGACCATTAAATTTTTCAATAAACATTTTATTAAACTTTATTTTCATCATGTCTAAAAAATGTTTTGTATGTGGCTGATGATTTTTTGAGTTTTTTCTTATTTTAACAGCATATTATATATTAGATGAGACCATTGTGTTTATGTGCCAAAAAAATTCAATCAATTGTTTTGTTCCTTCAACTAATACCTTATATTTTCATGGGAGTCTACCACTAAATGCCTAACAATCTGTGAGTGAAGGGTCATTGAGCCTTGTTTTTATTTTTACAGTATTTATTAGATTTTTTATAATTAAATTCAAAGATTTACTTGTTTCAATAATAATTTGAGCTTTAGATATTGACCTACTCACTATAGATTCCATTATTACTCGTCTTGCCACATTACTATCTTTATTCTGACTTTTATTGCTTATTGCCTTAAATGCATTAAATAGATTCTTTACTATTGTACTATTTCTTCCTTCCATGTTTAATGTTACTAACCCCAAATTATCCATCATAAGGTGTATTTTTTATATTTTTTTTATTGAACAAATAGTTGACATCATTCGGTATGGCTTTTATTCTCAAATGCATAGTTCCATACACGTTGAGCATGACATTGAAGTGATATTTTTGACATTTTACCTTCCATAGGCTCTATTATTTTTTCATCTATTTCAACCAAATACTTTGGTGTTCATCTTATTATCCTTGGAGGTGTGGGTGTAGGAGCTATATTTTATATTAAATTGGGTGGTGTTAACACTTCAACCATAGTAGGGATAGTAAAGGGGTGACTATTTACATTAAACCTTATAGGTGAATTAAATTCCTCTTCATTAGGAGACACATGATTTGGGGTCGTTACTTGATGTTGATTATCATCATACTTAAAAATTTCATTATGATTGGATGTTTCATTATATTGTGTTTGTCCATATATTTCATTATTCATTACAAATTCATTACTTACATGCTCTAAATTTTGAATTTCATCATGCAAAAAAGATTGATTGGGTTCTCTTATTTCATTTGAAGACATATGTAAACTAAATTCTATAGAATTAGGCATGTTATTTTCATTTGAAATATTATCTCGTGTAGAGAAAACACCTTCACCTTGCCTAGGAGCCCTTATAGATGCTCTCTTATCTACTTATCTTTTTCTTTCTTTTTCTATTTTCTCTTCAATTTCCCCATTTGTTATCTATTTGATTGGTATTTTGTGATGACTTACCAACCCCATTATTTATCTTTACCAAAATAAGACAATTACAAATTTAAACTTGAAAAAATTATATTGATTCAAATAAAATAAATGAATAATTTCTAAAATTTGCATAGTTACAACAGAAAAAATAGTTTATAATTTGGAAAGAACAAAACAAATGAGTATTTTTTATGGGAAAGGCAAGATAAATTCATGAATCAAAAAGGGTGTGTGTGCTTTCAAAAGCACGCATGCCCTTTGAGATCCACAAAAAAATGGGTAAAAACATTGATTACGGGAAAAGTTGGTATTCAAAGGGCATACACCATTTTCATATTTAAAATTTTTTTATCATTTTCCCTCCAAATTTTCCTCATTTTTAGGCCTAAGGGGTCTTGAACCTAGTCCAAATTTTATCATAGACTAGTCAAGGGGATTTATAATAAATTTAGGGTTTTTTTCATCTTTGTCGACACGTTTGATCAGGCAAATTTTATTATTTATTTTTTTAAATTTATAAGGGTTTGTATAGGGGAAAGCGTAGTAATATATTATATAATTTCTTTAATGTTAGAATATTATTTCTAATTATTACTTAATTTCTACATAACATACCTTGTTATAATCTATATACATATCATCATAAATTTCCTTGTAACTTTTTGAGTATTAATCAAATGCTTATAAAATGTATATCTCAACAATCTAGACATTGTCAACTATGTTTTAAAAAAATAATTTTCATGAAGTTAAGGTGAAAAATTTATGTTCGTACACTTGTAGTTTATTTTTTCTAGTTGTCTTGACTTGTAAAATTATATATATATATATATATATATATATATATATATATATATATATATATATATATTCTCAACAATCTTTGACATTTCACCTATCCATATATGAAGTTTCATACAAAAATTCATTTGTTTACTTAAAAAAGTGTGTTTGTACACATGTAATCTCCTTATTTTTTATAAAAAATGATTGATCTATTGTCATAAATGCATCTATTTTATATATTTTTATCATCTAGTTATTGAAAAAAATTATCTATATATAGAAACTACATTCAAAATTCCAAAATTCAAGTTTGTATGTCATTGTCAAATTCTTTTTTGAAGTGTCTCTAACATTCTCTCCAAGTTCAACTATTGTTATTTCAAAAAAAAAGTGTTGTTTTATACCCCCTTTTTATCCACCATTATCCTGCATCTAACCTATTTAGCCCCCAAGGACTAGCTTGAACCATTTGAGCCTTTAATTTGGACCTATCTTCACTTTGAAGGTGATATCTCAAGACTCCAGAAGCCTGGGAGGCTCTCTTGTTTTTGGATTCTTGATTCTGATGTGAACATAGTGAAGTTGATTTTGAGACAATTTGGGCATCTAAGTTTTAATGATACAAAATTTATTATAGTGGAACCTTATGGAATACCTCAATCAAGCACCTTTCTAGGAACGTATCTTGAGTTTCATTTATATCTTTCACATGATGTCTTATTTGAAATTAAATATTTTTTTAACTCTACATAGTGGTGTGGTTATTTAAAAAAAATTATTTTTGAATATATTTGGAGGGAAATATCATTTCACTTAGAGGGTGTTGTTTTGTCTTGGCAAGACCTTTTTAATTCATTATTATTGCATTTGGAAAATGCAATGGAGGTCTATTATTATTTCAGAAATCATTTTATTGAAGACAAGAGGGCGGGGCCCAATTTAACATGTGGTTAGAACCCACCCCATAATATATTTTTTAAAATCTTTTGTCTCACTCCTAGGAATCTTCTTTGAGCCATATCTTCTACATATATACTTCTTTTCTCAAGCCTTTTTTTTAAATTCATGTTTTTGCATTCTATGTAATTATGTAGTCCATTGGATTTGAAAGTGAACTTTTTCCCTCACCTTGTGAATGGAACCTAACATGACCTCATTATCGGGACCTTATTGAGGAAAATTTTGGTTTCTTCTTACGTGAAATGTTTTTAACAAGACTCCTAAATTTTTGAACATGTTGTTCAAGTACTATATTTTGGGCCACTCACATTCAAAATTCTTCAATTAATTTTATTTTTCAAAACTTTGACGTGATGATCATTCCTTGTGACTTCTAGCATTCCCAACATGAGTCAATTTTTATTAGTTGAAAGTAGTGGATTTTGGGCCACTCATGTAGTAATGTGTTGGATTGTGATTTTCTTCAACATCTTGAGTAGTGAGTGGTTATTTTAATCTATTACTTCCAATTGTGCCATTTATTTTGTACAATTGAGGCCCATTTATATGCACCTCATTGCATTTCCTATGAGATATTCTATTTATTTTTCTAAAAATAATCACCTTTGTGTGTATGTGTGATTTATTTTTTTAACAGAATGATAATTTTAGTTTCCTTGCATGTGCGTGGGTATCTTACTCGGAATTTTATTTTTTAGAACCCCATATGAATATTGTATTGTCTCATCTTTCAATTGCATTCTTTGGTGTGTTCTTCTATATTTTTGACACATTCCTTAATAATATTACCATCTCTAAATGATATATGGTATCCCCAACATCTATGAGGATTAATAATTATACATGGGTATCCATTTTTCATGATTTCAAAATTACCATGGTATTTCAGTGTTTCAACTAGTGGATTTATACCACTTGTTCAAATATCATGAATTTTTCAAGTGTTCAATTCTATTATGCACAACATTTTATAAATGTGGATTAGTCCACCTTGTAGTCTTTTTAATCTCACCACTATTATGGAGCATCACCTAATTCATAACTTTATAATCATCTTGTGAGATACATTCGTTATTTCTACTATACTCCACCCAATTCAACATTAAGGGGAAATGGGTATGCAATGCTTCCTCTGTTCTTTACTTCCTAATTTATTAATATTAGTGTTTCTTCTTATTGAGCTTCATATAGAACACCAATTCATAGTTTCACTAAATGGTTATATTGTCTCAACACCCATGTATTTCAACAAGATGGGATGATGTCCATATGGACACCTAGCATTAGACTTTATTTTATTAATTTTCTTACATAGGTACCTCAATAGGCCTTATTTTTTGGGCCTATTTATGAGGATTATAATGATCTTCCTTTTCTGTAGACCTCCCTAAGTTGTACTTAAGGTGGGTTTTCAATGCAAAAATTAATTGTGCACCTTTGGTAAAGTTAATTTAGGTAGTTACATTTTCCAATAATTCTAATTAATATGTTCACATTTGTATTTAATGCATACCTACCTCACATGTACCACCATAATTAATTCCACCATTTTGAATGCCTAGAGGATTAAAGAATCAAAGGTGTGACTTTTTTATGTATTATTTTCTCATACTTTGTAATTTACATGTAGACATACAAATGTTTAACACTGAGTGAATAATATATAAATATTTATCTCATTTTAGTTCTTCTCTTCTCACCTCTTTCCTGTGTGAACTACACATTGGTTCATATCTGATCCTAGCTAGACTAGATTTTAATATCTTATAAGGTTATAGCCATAGAATAAAATGTCCTTTTAATAGTAAAAAATATACAAAATTTTTAGGTAAGTAATATGGTCTTTATAAAATCCTCACAAATATTGGTTGTGTGGCATATAATTTAGATTTACCCATTTAATCAAAAAATACATTTGATATTTCATGTCTCTTGTTTGAAGAAATTCATTGGCTAGTAGATTTTGTTACAAACAAAATTACCATAGCTTGACAAAGAGGGAATAATTATCTTAGAACCAAAATAAATTATTGATATGCATACAAATTGACTACACATGAGGGGAATCACTAAGTACCTTACTAATTGGCATAATTTTATGTGAGAAGATGTGGCATGGGAAGATGAATAACTCATGCATAATCATTTTGAGTTGCTAAGCATTGAGAGAAATGCTTGTCTAAAGGGGAAGTATAGGTTATGTCCATAATATTATATATTTATATTTATATTTTGGTTAGTGTGGGATAACTTATGATTAGCATTTATATTTTCATTTATTGGTCTTATTTTATTTAATCTAGCCTAATTAGGATAAAGGGGTGTGACCCTACTTTATTGTGTTTATAAATAAGGATGAACAATGCTCTCCAAAATAATCATATTATGACTAATATTATTATTATAAGGTTTTGGATATTTCTCCCTTGAATTAGGCCAATTATATGTTCTTCTTCCATTTATGTTGAAATAATTTCATAATAACTCATCTTTCCATTTTTTAAAATCATTTTCAATCAACTACCAACACTTTAGGACTTTTTTCCATTCCTTCATATTTTTCATTTAATGGGATTAAGGAAAAAATCCTATCATTTTTTTACAAGTGTTTAGGTATTTTCTCGACCATTATGCATGGACTTTCTATAAAACTTCCATGGTCTACACAAGAAAACTATAGTGCCCCGCCTAGTCAAACCTTTGTTTAGGACAATTATTAATTATTGATCAAGGTTGCACTAGTCAATTTGATTATTGTACATGTATAGAATCATGATTTTTTTTATATACCCTTTGACTATTTAATGTTTTATTTTATAAAAAAATATAAGTGATTGTAAGTAAGCATTGGTTATTATGATTATGGTTATATTTTTTCATACCATGATGAGTTTGGTTTATGACCAAGAAACAAGGGTATGTGTTATAATTTCATACAAACTATGAGATGACTCAATAAGGGTTTTCATTGATTCCATTGGTTTTTATCTAATTTTACATGACATGACCGAAGTTCCAACTTAAGACTCCATAATTAGCATGGATCCTGAGAGTAGGTTGGTGATGACAATCATCTTATATGCATATGGTTGATATGGCACATTGAAAACATGAATACTTGAAATCATGTGCCTCAGTGGCTTAAATATAAAGTGGGAAGTGTGTTTTAATGTGTAATATTATCTATATGTGCATGGTAAATACAAATAAAATGATATGTGACTAAGTGAATAAAAATGATTTGTGATCACTAAAGTAAAATAGTGAAAATATAAACAAGGTGATAATTATAAACATGATAAAAAAAATGATCTAAAAGTTAAATAGGAGCCATATTGGATAAAAACCTTATAAAGAAGGTCCACAATTGAAAATATAACATAGGAAGTTGGAAAATATTTAATGCACCAATAAACTATGAAAAAAAAAGAAAGGAGAGAGTTGAAATCAAACATAGTTGAAAAAATAGCCTATGATAAAATAAATGTGATAAGAGATAGGAAGTGGACACAAGAAATTAAAAAAAAATCATAATAACAAGAGGAACTCAATTCCTCAATTAATTATGATTGGACCAAATAGAATAGATGTGGTTCCAGTAATCAATGGCCATTAAGACTCTCTTGAGGAAAGGAGAATTAATTAAAGATTGCATCAATAAATAGAAAGGGGGGGATTGCCAATCATGGATTGGAACAGATCCTTTTATGAAAATATATCAAGTATGGACTAAAAGAAACTATTTTTAGGTTTCACATTGAATTATTATATTACAATATTTTTTTTCTCAATGGATTTGAGTGTATCTCAGTGGTTTCAACATGGCTCAATGGATGGAGAAAGTAGGGGATTTTCCACTACCACTTACAGACTCCATACAAATGTAATGTGGGTGGACATGTGGATAATGGTACCAAAAACATCTCATCTCTTGTTATCCTCTTACTATAATTTTGTGACCACTTGAGAAAACATGCAAGCTTCACAATCAAATTCATACATTTTGATCCCTTGATTATTATTGCACTTATTTTTAAAATTATAGTCCTCCTTGTGAATCATTAAATCTTGGAAATGAATAATATGCATAATCAAATCAATGAAAGTAGTAATAGAATTAAAAATTATTATCCATGTTGAAATTTGATTTATATGAGTATATAATGTCAAACAGTAATATACTAAGTCTTGGAGGATTTAGTTATACCTAGATTGTATGAAGAATAAACTTGGATATAAATTTATATGGCTTCACCCTTCGACTATGTAGTTGTAGTGTTGAGGCATGACTAAATATTTTTAGCCTATGAAACTATAGGACTAATACTAAAATCATCTAATCATAGTAGCTTATATATTGAATCTTGGTTGATTATCCTTGATCGTAACCACTATTGATAATATGTGTGAATAAAATTCATGGGATATTGGTAGAACCTTTAGAACCTCATTAGTTATTGTTCTCCCTTATTTTTTCCCCCTAACACATTTGGTGAATCCATATATAAATTAAAATTATTCATGTTTTAATCCCTAAATTGGTTTTTTATGGCACAACACCTTTAAACCAATTCACCTATTCATGGCTTGTGTTTCACAATCACTAGGCATGATAAACTACAATTCAATATTATAATGAGTGTGATCCAAACACCAAGCTATCCTTTCAAAATGTGGCCACCCATATCTTCTAATTGTACATTTGTAAATTTTTGAAGAATAAAAATAATTAATTAAAAATTTACGATCAATTTGTTCTTACTTATTCATCATAGTTTTCTTTGGGTATGGTTGAGATCACACAGATAAGTAATAACTTTGTGATCTAGGAGTTAAGGCCTAACCTAGAGTAATGTCATGATCACCTTTAACCTATATATTTTGGTCACTTTGTGAAATACATGTGGTCCATGAGTCCATGACTTCACAACCAAATTATGTGACCTAATTTAATTAACCTACATTAAAATAAGGTCCCACTAAACAACAAGAATTAATTATAAGGTGAATAACCAAGAGGTAAAAAGTAACACTTAAGATTATGTGGCCAAAATTCACACAAGCCAACTTAGATGCTTTATATCTTTGATCTAAGCTACATGAAGTCTATGATGGTGACACATGTCACCCATTTTGACATATGCACATGGCCTATCCTCACAACACATCTTGAGAAAGCCTTCATTGGAGCATGGACCCATGATGATTTATATAACCTAGTTTAATGTGTGATTCTCTATGACTCTTAAGACACCATTAGAATATTATAATTTTTTAAATTAGGGACATGTGAATAATTATTTTTATATATTAGAGGGCACTGGGTAATCTAGAAACTATGTGGATATTCTAAATCTACTTAGTATAATGTGGTCAATTTATTATGAATATATATCAATGCACACCTAATTAGTATAATGTGGTCAATTTATTCTGAATATATATCAGTGGACACTTTAGGAATAAATATTATGGACTAAATTTTTTTACACTATATGAGCTTCTTTGAGATATTTTCATATGGTAAGAATCAAATTACTTAGGATAATGCAAGGTAAATATTCATTTTGTTATTTACACTTTGAAAACATTTAAACTTCATGACTCTTTAAACCCATCCTTGCTTCCATGTGTGAAGGTGAGAAATAAAGATGTGGGACCTTTCAAGGTCACACTACATATATGAAACTACCACATGAGCATAGATCTCACAAAGATGATAAATAAATGGGCTTGAGTGGACGCAAGCTTGATTGGTGAACTAAACATATTTTTAAAGTTCACAAGAGGATACAAACACAAAAAATGACTTTTGCATCTCTGTGACCCTGTGACTATATGATGAGGACATGTGGATAGTCTAGATATCTTCATGAGAATTAAGTTATAATAAATACATATGTACATATTTATCATTTGATTTGATGCAAAAATAATTATATGGCTTAGAAATAGCTCTATAATAATATCTAATTGGAAGCCAAGTGGAAAACTATATTCTTTATTCGGTGGCCATGTATGTATGGTGGATCCATTACCCTATTCAACCTTAATTTGATTCTAATATTTATATGGATTCTATGTTATTTTTTAGGTCCACACATGTGTTATTATATGGATTTAAATTTATTTTAGGATCACATCTAGTAGCATTGATCTCGTATATTCATTTACAGGATTGTCATGATTCCATGTGATAGTTGAGCTCAGATGGACACACCACATTTTTTTATGTGTGCGGTAATATATAAAGTGGATTTGAATTATATTAATATTAAAAATATAACTATATACCCTAGGTATTATGTGATAAGAAAATAAGGTGACACATGACATTCTTAACAACTTGAATGGGTTTTCATGTAGTGATGAGATATATAAATTTTAGAACTATGTATTATACATTATAGTGCAACCATATGATCCTTCATATTTTTTTTATCGTTTGTGATGGATTTATAATTATATAAAGACATGGTGACCTTATATGTGACTTGTCCATGTAAATATTATGAGACATTATAATATTATAAAATACTTAAAAGGTGGTCATACATATATATTAAAATTAAAATTATGTAATAAAAAATCAATCACATGACCTTTAATAAAAATGGGGATTTTATATCTAACTTTTAATGTGGTTAAGATTATAGCTATTCTATAGCTTTTTTCTAAAGGAGTTAGATTTTACTTTCAACAACTTAGGTAGGGTTTTACCTTGAAGTCCCATATCCCACAATACCCAATATCATAGCTATCATGTGTATTAAGAAAATAATTAGAGGTTAACTCTATAATATATCCATATTAATCTAATAGGATTAATTATGGATGTAAATGCTTAGTAGTCATTGCATATCAATTTTCATTATGTATTTAGCATTGGGTTTAGAAACTTTTTGTAAGTGAAATTATCTTGAATAATAAAAAAACATTAATAGTTTTGGATTAGTATCGGAAGATCTTATACATTAGTATCAAAGTAGGTTCCAACACTATTGATCTATGAAACGATAAGATAAGTGTAAAGATGTGCATGTTAAATATAATCATCGAAAAATTATATATATTTAAATTATGAAAAATTTTGGAGGAATATCCTGAATTAATAATGATCACTCTTAATCATTTTTTTAAAAATATAGTACAAAAAATATACATATATAATAATCTCTAAAATTATCTAAATATTATTATTTAGAATAATATTTAAAATTTAATAGTGCTAAAAATTAACCTAATAAAAGATAAATATCACAATATTTAAATCAAATTAATTACATGAGAATATATTTTTTCAATCAACATATACAATTAGATAAAAATGACTTAGCAATTGTATATCACAATTATACTTAATCATTTTTCAGCCATTTTTCAGCCTTCAATGATGACTAGAAGTATTGTTTCTCCAGAAAGTTTAAATTATAAATTAAAAGGATATGAGGCTAAGTATTATTAAAGATCATATTTGGGAGAATATAAAGGTTAAAAAATTGCATCATAAAAACTTTTTGGTACGGGGAAATACACATTTAAAATGACATATCAGGCAAATTTCTAACATGTTTACAATAGTGAGGTTGAATGCATAATGTTTGATTTGGATGACTTGGTAACAATTAACAATAGTATTTTAAATACATATTTATTTTACCATGATATATAGTCATTATTTAAATGGATAGTTGATAGTCAGCATTGCATGGAAAGTTAGTGATTATTGACTAAGTCGAAGATCAACATTGCATGGAATAATATTGGTGAGTGTGACTTGTCATTTATTTGGTTTTGGATACCCTAAGTGAAGTCAATGATGGATTTGATTTAAGTCAAAGGCATGCATATTCTTAATGGGTTTTGTTTGTTGAGAATGAAGGATAAATTTGTGTCGAGTAAGGTAATGGAAATGAATAAAAGAAATGAGGACTAGGAGGTATGCATATGGGGAGTAGCAGACATAAAGAGAACAAGGAGAGTTTGAGTCAAGGAAGAAGAGTAAATACAACTTCTTTATCATTATTATAATCACAGGTTGGTATTGTACTCAAAATTCATGTGTGTAATGATTGATGGATTTTAGAATTAAAATGATTACTAGGTTTTTAGTTGTTTGAAATATTATGGAAAATTATAAAAGGGTTGTATGTAGGGCCCTGTGGCAGGCTTGTCCCTCCATATAACCCTACATCTAACTTAGGGTAAACCTAAGGGAATTGGGTAGAGATGTAAGAAATTGCCACGGTTATTCTAGTTATAAATAAGCTTTGTCTTAAACTTCTTTTTCAACTAGAAAATCTACGTTAAATCATGGAATGATTATTTATTTAAAGATTATATTAGATTTGGTCTCGACATAGTTTTATTATCGAACTAGCTATGATATATATTCATTAAGGTCTTTAATAAAATAGATTAAAATTTTAAGGTGTATGAGGGCTTGACTGTGTATAACCCTAATTGGATTTTGGATATAGATGTATGAGTTCTTTATACAAAATGGACTGTAAAAATATATACATAGATATATATATTTATATATACTCAATTTGAATTGATGATATATATATATATATATATATATATATTTATTTATTTATATATATATATATATATATACATATATATATGTATGTATATATTATAGACACCAAAATTATGTCACACACACACATGTGTAACTACCTGTGTCAAAACCCCCCTTGAGCCCCATTTCAATAATAACAATTAGCATCCTTAACCCATGCTTTTATCTCTCACATATTTAATTAATTTAAAATAATTAATTAAGGTAAATAAAAACTCTTTATGCCACCTTACCTAGCCACCTTGTCCTAAGACTGATTCTCACCTGATGAGTCATCTCAAGACTTAGTCCCCTTATCCTAACTACCCAAGACTTATTCTCACCTCAAAACTAACTTCCCAATCAACTACATCCTTCTTAGCCTCCTATTTTTACCATTTTGTAATAGGTGCCACATTTGGCATGAGGAACAATAGAACACTGGTCAAAAATAGTAGTTTTACATATTCTAAGGCCATCGACATCGATCAACCCACGACGACATCAGTGGGATCATCGATGTTGGTGATATAAGCCAAACTCTGATCTGATGTTTAGGTTAGTAAAAATAAAAATAAAATTATTCTTACTTTCATTCAAGCTCTCAACATTCAACTTTCAACATCTTGGCTTATTTTTATCTTGCGTAAGTCAATCATGATCAGGAACCAAGCTCTTGAAGACCAATATCACCCGCTTGTTCTCTTTATTCAGGGCATCAATTCGAACTACTTGATAGGAGCCATCAATCTGGCACTTATCATTTAGTCACCACTACATCTAAGTACATCACTTATTGTATAGGTCTTTTAAGCATTTACTTTGTTATCACTTTATATTTACTATTTATTGCTTTACACATTCCTGATTGAACCCCTGTGAGGGAGTTACAAAGCTTCCATGTTTGTTTTTTCTTGACCTGACACACCAAACCTCTAACTAGATCTATCCAAATCATACTCTCTCTCTCTCTCTCATAACTCTCCCCAACCTCCCAGCCTTGATCAAAACCATTTCCTAGACCTGGAAAAGCCTTCTAAAAGCTCCTAGGCAATTATTGCCCCTATTGACCTTGGTAGCCTAACTGACATCAGTCACCTTCACCCACTGACCTCAATAGCATAACCGATATCGATCACTTTCCCATTGATGTCGATGACTATGAATTCCCTAACCTTTCCAAAACATACCCAAACAACTTCTAAAATACAAAAATAATATACCACCTGCACTTTGTTACTCTTTGATGCATTCAAGTTGCAAATAACGATAACATTATTTCTCTTTCACTCTCTTTTTACCTCTTTTTTAGTTATTTATTACTCTTTTGTCTCTCAAAAGTGGACTGTCATCTCTATGAAAGTTTCATATTTTCTATAATAAGCACGTAGCTTGGTAGCCCACTCATTTATCTACTAACAAATATTTTATGGTAGTGCTTTCTTACTTACAAGTAGTCCTTCCCATCCAAAGAGTAGTGCTCACAATGTCTGGATACGATGTATAAACCAATCTGGGTTCATTCTAATCACTTATCCCTATCATTTTTCTCTATTTTTTCTTTAGACTTAAAATAGATAAATTTTAGTGAAACATTTCTGGCATACCCGATGGGACCTTGGAGTTTTCCTTAGATTTATTGCTTGTTTTAAGCATTCATATAGGTGCATTATAGTGAAAACTTTATTTCTTGCACTTTCTCCTTCTCCTCTCTTTTAAAACAAAAAGTTCAACATTTTATTTTCTATTTAAAAGCAATAAACTAAAATTTTCTTTCTTTTCTCTTTGGCTCTAAAATCAATTTATCATTTTTTTCTTCCAAGTTAAAAAAAAAAATCTTCTTTACTTCTTCTTGCATGCACATTAGGATAGTGAATTTCATTTTCTACTCCTATTTCATCTTTATTTTTATTCAAATCTAAACATTTCAAATTTAGGTTTAAAAATTACTATATTTCATTATTTGCTTGTTGCATATTAGCTCACCTAGTTAATTACAAGCATTATGAATAAATTGTAGTGCACCTATGTTACACAACCAAATCACATTCATAAAAACAAATATCTAAACTCACCTGAGAAAAGGCCCATCAAAATTTCATCACCTAGTGGATCACTTTACCCTACTCAGCTATCCTACTTAGATTTCACCACCAAGGGGAGAACCCAATCCATTCTCTAGTAGAGTATAAACTCTAGACAAAAGGTATATTTTGGCTAAACGACTTGGCTTGGTTTTAGGTCTGTGAATTATGGAGAGCAAGCTCTTATAATAAGCCATGTACCTGGTCTAACATAGATTTCTTCTTGAGCACTAAAACTAACTTAAAACTAGCTCTAGATTGCTTTTTAGCACTTTTGATAACCAAATTCTCTTTTAACTATCTAATTAAGGCATAAGCCAACACGAGACTAAAAATTAATCTCTAGGACTTAATAGTTGTTGGCTATATGTTCTTTTTCTACTTTTTTATCGCCTTTAATATTTTGGAGCTAGTAAGGACATTTTTTTATTAAATTCACAAAATCAATACTATTTCTAATACTTAATTTTTATAACCTATTATATCAAGTTTTTTGAGTGTTCTTCCTTCTCACATAGACCTCTTACATCCATTATTTTATCTAGTTTCAACTTCTAGGTTTCTAAAACATTGGATTTTCCATCTCTTAGGTTATCACAGTGATCGACATTAACTAATTATATTGAATGTCAGTAGACTTTAGCTACTGACATTGGTTAATCCCACTGACATCAATAAACTTTTATTATTGACAATGGTTAACATGACTGATGTCAATAACTATGTAATTTTCATTTGCTCAAAACAGTAAGCTAAAACAACCCACTTAACTTCACCCAAACCTGCTTTTTCCTTATTTTGTCACTAATATAGAGTAGTAAGACTCTTTATACTTCCTCTTACATGGTATTGACACGAGCTCAAGCCAAAATTCTTTTTGATTACATAAGCTGGTAATCACTTCCACCTTCTCCTCTTACCTTTGATTCTATCATGGAGCATACTTCAGATACAGAGCATACTCCCAGCCCCAACCAAATTCCCATTGTACTTGAGGGAGATCAATATTTTGCTAAATTTTTTGATTGTAATGTGGCAACCCTTCAGCATTACCTTGCTATGAGTCGAACATGTAATTCTTTAGGTGACCCAATATATGGTATGCCAACCTCTCTAATGGAGACAACTTCAGTTTCAATTATCTCCACTATTTTTTTATGGTTACTCAAACCACTGCTTCAACAAGTAACCCAACCATAAACAATGTCCAAATTTTAGCATCACCAATAGCCCAATCCCACCTAAACCCTGGTGTGACTTCCCTACTTTCACAACTACAACCAATTTAGTCAAGTCTTACCCCATTTTAGAATTTAGTGGTACCTATTCCATCTACCCTCTCACCTATAATTATCCAAGTTACAACTCACCCTTCATCTAATCTAACCATGCCAATAACCCAACCTATAATAACAACATCTAACCAAAGCATAATCTCTAACCCAATGGGATAAGCCCCTTTTATTTTTTCCCCTCAGCCTATGACTCAATATCCTTATGTTTCCCCAACACAACCTCAAAAAGCTATGTCATACACCCCCTCTGATTCCTATCATGTTCCTTATAGCTTAGGAGGTATCCCCCAGACTAATCCCCCTCCAAACCTTATTAAGATGTTGATGGACAAGATGTCTAATCTAGAGACATCTATTTTTGGTTCAAAGAATGTGTTATTTTATGATCAGATATACAATGAACCCATCCATCCTTTTGTACCTATTCACCCTTATCCAAGCCAATGGGAACTCCCTAAATTTACTCATTTCCATATTAAAGAGGACCCACAATAGCATTGATGAGTATTTAGACATGCTTGTTATTTGATAGGGCACAATGATGCATTACTACTTCGCACTTTCCCTATCTCTTTTGGGTGTTGCCTTGGATTTGTATAGCTCTATACTTCAGTACACCCTTTTCTTGTTTACCCAACTTTCACAAATATTCCTAGACCATTTCTCTATTAACTTCTCTAAAAATATTTTTATTACAGACCTTTAATCTATTAGACAATTTGATCTATCACAAATTTTGTCGCTCATTAGAGAGGCTTGATCAATCAACTCTCCTTCTCTTTACCCTAACCTAAGATTATTGAGCTCTTCTCAAGGGCATGTGCTAAGCACATCTCATCCACACTCTAGGTACAAATTTTTTTCACATTTGATGAGGCCTTTACAATGGTACAAAAACTTGAGATTCATGTTATAGATGAAGGTAGAGTCAAGTTACGTAGTAAGAACCCCAATTTTAAATTGAATGACTCCTCTTCTTCTAAAACTTCTCCTTCTAACCAAAAATATAAAGGCTCCACCAATGCGGTGGTCTTTAAATCAACTTCTTCCATGACCAAAAACCAATCAAACTCCTCAACTTCCCAAAATCCAACCAAGCAATTCCAAAAATGATATGAGCAAATACAATACACTCCCATTGAGGAGTCATATACATCTATTTTGGAGAAATTATTGAAACAAGGTGTCATAATCTTTCCATAAATCAAACCTCCTATATAGTGTGACCCCTCCCATCCTATTCCAACTTGGTATAAGGAAGATGAGTTTTATGACTACCATCGAGTTAAAGGCCACAATTCTAATAACTATAAGACATTCAAGAACATTATTCAAGATATGTTTGATAGGGGTGATCTTGTCTTGGATAATCCTAATGCACAACCTAATCAAGTATGGATGTGTTCAAACACCTTTTTCCTAACCATTCACCCAATCAAAATATTGTTAAGATCATAACTAATTTATGTGATCATAATATCCATATAGTTAATGTGGTCTTTCCTTTACCTCTAGTTCAACCTTCACCTCAAGAGAAAACACCTATTTTATCGACTCCTCCCCCACAGTCAATGGAATTTGTTTTTTCCATTATTCTTCCCCAATTAGAAGTGCCTATTTCACCCATTCCACTCCCACGTGAGGAAGAACCTCCATTACCACTTCTTCTACCACCGAAGGAGCTAGTATTTTAATTTCTTTTTACACCAATATTACCTATTCTTTTGCCTATATAAGACCACATCTTACCTATTCTGCAACCACATGTTGAAGGCAAAATCATTCCTATATTATACCCTCTTGAGGAACCTTCTTCTCCTACCTCTCCTCTACCAATAGAGAGTAGTACCCCATCCACTCTACCTTTGCACCTTGAAGAGTTAGTTTTATCCACTCATACATTGGATGAGAGACCTATTGTGCCTACTCCAATTGTACCACTCTTACCCCTTCATTTACCTATGAAGGATCATAATTTACCTATTCCTCACCCACATGTTGAGGGATCAATAATACCTAAGCTTTACCCCCTTGAGGAACCATCTTCGCCTACCTCTCCTCCACCCATAGAAGACCATGCCTCTTCTCATGTCTCTGTCAAAGAAGACCCCATTGCATCTCTTTCTTACCTTTGGCCTGAAGTATCAAAAACCAATAATTTTTCTCTTTCCTAAACACCTCAGCCTTCTAAGGATGCAACCATAAGGCCTATGTGAACTTCATCTAAACCCTTCTTGTGGTTGGTGAAAAGTCTAGAATTTCTTGACTCCACGAAGCTAGATCATGTAGCATTTTGGGACCAGCTTAAAACTCCTTATCTAACACAATGAATGTCAAACTTTACCACCAACCCTATCACTACCCTTTACCCCAAGGTCTTTGATAAAGTTATAAATTCTTCACCAAAAGCACCTGAAGTTCAGCCATCTATGTCAAAACCCTCACGCTCACAGATATCTACCACATTAAAGTAGATCAAGGCTTTACGCTTACACCTCATTTCTAATTTAATTCATCCATAAGTGAAATTAGATTAACCTCCTTAACCACAAGTTATATTTTCATAGATTGAACTACAATAAAATGTTAAGCTTCCTAGATCTATCTGATCTTCTTTGCAACCCTCACCTTTACCATCTATTTTGGGACCACACCCCTCTACTTTAGTTAGAGTATTTTGACCCAAGTAAAACAAAAGGTTAAGTTACCTCCACTACTACCTTTTCCATCTGGTAGGCCTTTCACATCTAACATTAAGATACCTAACACCAAGAAAGTGTCAACAAAACACATAACTCCACCGCCACCAAATAAGGCACCACACAAAATTACTCCTAGGACTCCTAAACAAAGGAAGGTGTGCACTCCTATTAGCACAACAAGTATGAGCCCACTTGTAGGCTCTTAGAGCTTTTTTTTACATCAGTTATTGAAATCTTCCATAATAACTCTTTCTCCTATTAAGCCTTATAGTCCTCTTGGGATGAAGCCATCTTGGTTTAATGATACACAAGTGTGTTTATATCATCATTCATCTGAACATGATACTAAGAGTTGTAAAGACCTCGCAGTAGTCATTTGGCAACACTTTGATGTTAACACTCTCTTTGATGATACTCATATTAACCTTCTCATTATTCAACCTCTGTCATCCACAATGCCTCCTACTTTTCCACCTAAATTCAAACCCAAAGATGTGGTTGTACCCCCTTTACCACCTCCTTCACCTAGATTTCAAATCAACATAGTTAATGTGGCCACACAGTCATAAAACTAAAAGGATAAAGGTAAGTAAAAGGTTGCTTCTCCTTGGACTCATCCCTTCACCAAAGACATTCCTCCTCATAATCCTAAAATTTCCATTTTGGGTGTCCTTAAACCAACATCTTTGAATGTTATTCAAAGCTCGATAGTTAAATAACTTCATCAAACTCCTATGAAAATGTCTTTGTATGATTTAATCCAAAAATCATCCCAAAACCATTAATATTTGATTAGTGCCTTGTAATTTATTGAGGTACAACCTGATGATTCCCAACCTCTTGCAGCCTTGGTTAGCTCCCTTAATTCCATCTCCCTGATTTCTTTTAGTAATTCAGAAATTCCACTTCAACACCCTAAAGATCAGGATTCTATCCTTTTTATTACCACATATATTGATTAAACTCATGTCAAGAGATTCATGGTATATGGGGGGGATAGTAATAATATTATCTCCACCCATGCCTACAAACAGATAGCTCTTCTTGACAATTGCATGTCTCAAACTGATGTGGTACTCCACTCCTTAAACAATACCATAGCTACTACAGTGGGCACTATTGTCTTACATATACATGTAGGTCCCCACAAAATTATTGAGCTCTACTATATTATAAAAGGAGAGTTATAATATAACATACTACTTGGGTGATCTTAGATACGTGTTATGGCATGTGTACCCTCAACTTTGCATCGTTGTGTCAAGTTTGAGCATGATAGACAAGTGCATATTATACCTGCTAACCCACCTCTATTTAAACATGAAAAATTTCTTATAGTCCAAATTATGTTCTCATTCCATTGAATACATCATCTTCCTCACATGATACTTCTGAAGATTCCATAATCTCCACTCCTCCAGTTACACAGATACCAACAACACAAATTCCTGACAAGGATCCCATGGAGGAGACTTTTCAACATTTGTCACTTGGATAATATCATTTATTGACACTTGACATGTTCTATACTTTTCAAGATTATGTAAATATTCACATGCACCCAAATTATGATCCCTTCATTGGGATGGTCATCCCTTATGGGCCCCCTAACCTTTGAACTAATTTCACATATGGGGAAATTGATCAGACTCTCATTGTCATCAATCCATCTTCTTCACCACAACCATTTACTTGTGACTTCTCTTTCTTGAGCAACCCTAGATTCACTCACACCTATCTCTATAGGTGTTCCTAGAAAGGATTTGGTTCAGGTCATTATGAATAAGGTGTTCGTATGCCTATTGAATATTCCACTAGCCAAACCATTGAAAATGCTAAAAAGAGGCATGGAGTGGGATGTGGTGAATGAACTAAACTCACTAAAACTTCCCATGTACCAATTGTTGAATACCTAATGTCTCCTTCTCCACCATCACCTATTGAATCAGAGATATCTATACCTCCTAAATTTTTTTTTTTAATAAATGCCATCCATTTGGGGCCTCTCACCTATATTTAGGGTAAGGAAACAAGGTCCCTTCCTCTCATTCATCTTGAAATAATTTATGAAGACTCTCCCACTATTAATATTATCTAATGTCAATATGATGATGCAATTCTCACATACATGGGTTCATATGATTCCTATATCCAACGATTGCTCCTATCTAAAACACAAGCTATGTTAAATGAATCAACCATTGACATCAATCTACCCTCGCATGATAACCCTCACATCCTCAAGATTGGCCAATATTTGGATTCCTTTGAGCAAGCTTATTATGCCACATTTCTTAATAACCATATCAAAGCCTTCACTTGGTCTTATAATGACATGCCTTGTATTGACCCCTCTATCATCCTCCATAACATTGTCACCAATTGAGATGTTAAACTTATTAAGCAGAAGCTTTGCAAGATGCATCCTTGTATTGATATCCTTGTCAAAGAAGATCTCCAAAGCCTCCTTTTTGTTAACTTTATCTAACCCATCAACTACCCATAATGGATTTCCAATATTATTCCTATCATAAAAGTGATCAGGGGAATCCGTATTTGCACTGACTATCATGACTTAAACCTCACTTTTCCAAAATATGACTTCCCATTACCAAGTATCAACCAACTTGTTGATCTTATAATCGGCCATGAGATGTTATCACTTATAGATGAATTCTCTGGATATAATTAAATCTCGGTCACTCCTGAGGATCAACATAAGACAACCTTCATCACCCCATGGGGGAATTTCTAGTATCGGGTCATGCATTTTGGCTTGAAGAATACTGGTGACACCTACCAATGGGATATGACTTACATCTTCCATTATCTCCTACACAATATTATGGAAGATTGCATGTATGACTTAATCAGTAAGTCTAAACTTCACCAAGACCACTTGACAATTCTCAAAACCATATTTTTTCATCTCCTCCAATATAACGTTTGACTAAACCCAAAGAAATGTGTCTTTGGTGTTTTTTTTTTGGTAAGCTCTTAGGTTTTATCATTTCTCTCCATGGTATTGAGGTTGACTTTGCTAAGTTTAGAGTAATACTAGAGATGCCTCCACCTACTAATATCAAACAACTTTGTAGCCTGCAAGGCAAAATTCAATCAATTTGACACTTCATCTTCCAGTTGTTATATTATTTCCAATCCTTTCACTATCTCCTCTTTAAGGATGTTTCCTTCCATTAGAATATAGATTGTCATGAAGCTTTTGATGCACTCAAATAATATCTCCTTTCCCCACTAGTTCTTATTTCACCTAAGGAAAATTAGCCTTTCTACCTTTACATCTCTGCAATAGACCATTCTCTGAGTACTATGATTGCACATTGAGATGACCAACATCGAGAACAAGCGGCTTATTACATAAGCCACACACTTATTGATTATGAAACTTGATATACCCATACTAAAAAACTTTGCCTTGTGTTGGTCTTTTCTACCTCTAAGCTTCACCATTATCTCCTAAATCACAAAACCTATGTAGTCACCCATACTAATCCCCTCAAATACATGCATTCCAAGCCATATCACAACTAATGTGTAGCTTAGTGGTTCATGCTTCTTGCTGAATTCAACTAATAATTCATTCAACAAAAGTCTATTAAGGGGGAAACAATCATTAACCAGTTAGATGCCACCCCTTTGATTAGCAACCAACCTTCAAACCTCAAATTCCTTGATGAATCCATCACAACACTCTCCACTGATGACATTTCCTATCAAATGATGATGTTCTTCGATAGGTCTAAATGTCAATACGATGGGGGTGCAGGAGTCATTCTTATTCCTCTAGATGGTGAGCCTATGCCTTTGTCATTTAAACTATATTTTGAATGC